>JAOBRG010374989.1:0-11540 GCA_027574985.1 Umimayanthus nakama
GAAATCTTTCTTTTTCCGCTGCTTCTTTTAAAAAACTAGTTGTCTGATTTAAAACTTTGTCCAGTTGAAAGCGTTATTGCATCTTTCTTCCTTAACTTTCTGACAAAAAAATAATTTTATATATAAAAGTCTAAAATTGATGGAAGTTTTAAAAAATCATTAACGTTTTTGTCACTGAGGTCATCTAAAGATTGAAAAACAATTTTTTAGTATTTTTGTTTTTTTCATAGTATTACAAGATTTTGTAGAAATGAATGCATTGCAACGACGGATTGAAGAGGCTAGACTACTTTACGTTGTGATAGCTGGACACGAAATAAGGGTCGATGTGAGAGGCGATTCCTTCCTGTGAACAGAAAAAGAAATATAGAGAAGTTTGACAGAAGATTTGTTAAGTAATTAGTACAACAGAAAAAATGAATTTTAAGATATACTAGCTACCTGACGCTACCGACAGGTTTCTTGTCGGAACATATACAACAAGCAGTAAACTGCAAGCAACTAAAAAGGTGCAAACAGGTTTACAAAGTGTCTCAATGGAGGAACTGCCCAGTTTATTGTAATGGTACATATCCTTTTGAAATTCTGCTTCATAATCCACAACACTCTCTTTTATATTGGAAATTCTAATTTATGGTCTGAAAATGTCAAGGATTTTAGCCTTAAGTGTTTGTAAGAGGGAAGGATTCCGGATTCGTATAAAGTAGCTAGGGTCTAGACTGGTAGATCCTTTAGCTGGATTGAACAGAACTGGAGAATCAACTTGAGGGGACGGATGTAGGTCAAGAATCTAACACGGCAGATAAGGCGAACCCAAAGAGAAACATAATACTTACCTCGCAACAGACAGATGGCATAACCTTGGTTCAACAGCCAATGAATTATCAGCGGCAAAACAGGGCCGCACGTGCACAAAGTATTTCAATCAAGGAAGTCCTGAGTTTCTTCACTTATACTAAAAGCTGCTACTGATCTTTTGGAAATCCTTCTTTTTCCACTGCTTCTTTTAAAAAGCTAGTTGTCTGATTCAAGACTTTGTCCAGTTGAAAGCGTTATTGCATCTTTCTTCCTTAACTTTCTGACAAAAAATGATTTTAGACTTAAAACGCTAAAACTGTTCAAAGTTTTGAGAAATCATTAACGTTTTTGACACTGAGGTCATCTTCAGAATAATGAATAATTATTTAGACTGTTTGATTTTTATTCTATTAGAAGTTTATGCATTGCAACGACGGATTATATAGGTTGGACTACTTTACTCCTAAGCTCTCAGCAGACAGATAGCATAACCCTGGTTCAACAAGCAATGAATTACCAGCGGCAAAGAAGGTGCCGCACGTGCACAAAGTGTTTCAATCAAGAAAGTCCTGATTTTTCTTGTTTAAACTAAAAGCTGTTACTGATCCTTTTGAAATCCTCCTTTTCCACTACTTCTATTTAGAAGCAATTTGTTCGATGTAAAACGTTGTCTAGTTGAAAGTGACATTGCACCTTTCTACCTTAACTTTGAAATAGAAAAATGATGTTATACTTAAAACGCTAAAACTGTTAGAAGTCTTTAAAAACCATCAACGTTTTCGACACTAAGTTCATATTATCAGATTGATAAATGATTATTTAGAGTTTTTGTTTTTTACTATATCACATGTTTTTGTTGAAGTTTATGCATTACAACGACGGATTGTGTAGGTTGAACTTGTTAACGTTGTGATATCTAGAAACTAAATATGGGTCGAAATGAGAGGCGTTGCCTTTAATGGCTTTATTAAAAAAAAAGAAATGAAGAGCAACACTTGACAAAAAATAAGTTAAGTAAAAAATACGATGAAAGGAGTGAATTTTAAGACATTCCAACTACTGACAGAAATCTTGTCTGAGCTGATACAACAAGCAGTAAATTGCAAGCAACTAAAAGGTGCAAACAAGTCCACAAAGTGTCTCAATGGAGGAACTGCCCACTTTATTGTAGTAGTACACATCCTTTTAAAACTCTGCTTTATATTTGATCGTCTTATTTACTGACATGAATCATGGTGACCCTGGTACAAAGTTATGGGAATAAGGTTTACTTGTTCTTTCATTCACTACTAACATTAACATTACTGCGTCGCAAAGATCCCACCTCTGACACCAGGTATCGTTGTTGGGATGAAAACCAACACACAATTTTAAGAAGAAACAAGTTTTTTTTACAAGCTAAGCCCTGAACACTCGACATACAACCAACAACTGAACCGAATGCTGTGATCACGTGAGTGCTCATGCGACACTTTCATGTTACTTTTTCTCCTCAAGCCAGCAAGATTGGTATCTCAAGAGATAGCTTTCGTGAAAGGCGTGCCACAGGTGGTACAAATCTTAAGCACGTACGGAAGATTGTGTACCGATGCTGAACACCCCTGCACCACAAAAATGGGGTGATAGAACACCTTACTTTGTAAAAAGAGTACGGAAAAATCTTTAGTATTGTCTTATTGATAGTACTATAGTTGTTAATGTTATCATTATCATTATCATTTTTGTTATTACTATTATCATTGTTTTTTATTGTTCAATCAATCAATCATAAAATCATTAAATTATTAAATCGTAAATACCTCAACTAGTAAATTTTTTGATTATCCATCCATTCAATCACCCAATCATCCAACAAACCCGGTAATGCAAGAAGTGTAGTATTACGCATCTAACCAATCCGTCATTCAGTCACTTTATGTTTTAAATAATCAATAGATTAATTATTTTAATCTTTAAATCTGTTTTAATCATTCAACATTTCAACCACTCAGTTGTTTTATTTTTCATTGATCCAGCCATTCAACCGATCAATTATTCAAGTATTCATTCAGTCATTCAACCATTAAATCACTAAAACGGTTAATTATTCAGTCATTTAATATTTTCAAAATTTCAACATTCACTCACCCAATCATTTAATCTTTCAAACATCTAGCTGTTTAAATTATAACCTTCTGATCATTCAGTAATTAAATCACGATCAGTTAATCTTTTAATATTTCAACCATTCGATCACCCAATCTTTCAATCATCCAACCGTTGGTCCAAAAGGTTGAAAGATGCACTTGAGAACATCAGGAGTTTAAGAGTCAAAGGTTCGTACGCCATAAATTTGGCTTTGTATGCAAAGAAACAGAAGTATTTGGAACAAGCATTTTGATGAAACAGTCTTACTCTGAAAATAAAATCAACTGCAGTGCAAAAACCTATTTTACTTGTGGATTTCGATCTTACTGTTGGTTTATGATCCACATCCTAAAGACAGCAAGCTGTCTTCTTTTCTTTGCATGACAAATAACCACATGATATCTTAAGACCACATTTAGTACTACCGTTCTTTTCGAGAGTAGGAAGTTCACTATCTCAAGTTTCCATTTATCCCCGTAGAGAAGATTGAAATTTTTGACGCAGAACACAACTGCATAGCAGAATAAGTTGGGTCCTCTTCACAAATCAAAGAGAAAGGAAAAGTACAGCGAAGTCGAAAAGTGGAAGGTAGCAAAGTATGCCATTACTCATGGAACTTAGTAAAGCACAATAGGTTTGGAACCTTGATTGCAACAATCAGACCTGGTAGCCCTTGACAGGTATTAAAACTTTCAAAGAACCAAGGTCCTATAATGTGAGAAACGAAAGACAAAGAAACAGGGTACCACAGTACCAGGTCTCAACCAGGGCCAGTTAACATTGCAACCACAGTCAGTCCAACAGTATTACAATCATCAAGTATCAGTTCCACAATTACAGGGACCGATCCCACAGCCTCACACGCCATCTGGAACAGAGCATACTACCACCAGAAACATGTAACCATGTGCTATTCAAGCATCATGATAGAACCCAAGAGCCCACATAGGGATACCTTGTCACCCGTCCAGATGTGGACGTGCTGTGAAAGCTACAGATAAGTTGACAATTAAAAGAACCTTGCGATTTGCAACTGTTATTGATAACTAGCATTACATTGCTACAGTTTCCCGGTCATGTAAGAAGTATAGTATTATGGATTATCTTGCTAAAGTTTTAGCATTGTACTTGGAACAGTTGATATTATGTCAACTGGATTAGATATATATGCTGCTGTTTGAACATTGGACACTACCACGAACTTTAAAGAACAGTAAGAAGGAGAGTTCTTGATACCACGTGACACAGGATTGTGTACATATTACGTAACAATGATGATGTTACTGGATACATGACACACCGTTGTCTGAGTAAGTAACATTTCAGGAATAGTGAACCATGGTGGCCCTGCTGGTACGATTTGGGGAAACTGTCCGACTCACAACTGAATTGATACAAGGAGAAGGAGGTTCGTTCATTCATTTATTCATTCATTCATTTTATTTTTCCATTTGATTGCACACAATACTTTACAAGATTTAAGGATAACCAAGTAAATAATGACAAGGAAGCTCATAAAAACCCAGAAGGCTTTTAGCAAATGAGCTCCCTCTAAATAAAACTGACTGATCTAATATGGTTAACTAAAATGGCTTTTCATCTATTTTATAAAAGAGAAGAAAGGACAAAACGAAAGGAATACTTAAGAACAGACAAATAACAAAGTTGTCTAAATTTACAAAGACAAAAGAAATTCCTTGAGCTTTTTACTAAATAACGAAATGCTTTCACAATCTTTGAGGTTAGCCAAACTTGCTGAATGGCTTTGTACTAACATACACCATACTGGAGCTGATATAACGTTAGGGAGGTAAGTTAAGTTTGCTGACTGATTCTCTACTGACATATACCATGCTGGACCTAATGCGACTTGAGGGAGGAAAGGCAAGCATTGCTGCGTGACTCACCAGTGACAGATACTATACTGGAGTTGATACAAAAAGGGGTAACATACAAACAGCTGAGGGTAAAAGTTGCCTCAATTGAAGAATACCAAAATTTGTTGTAGTATAAGTTAGGATTTCTAGTTTTTTAGTTTAAACGTTTTGTGTCCTTTTTGCATTGATTATTAACAAACTTTCATCAAACAACACCTTTGTAAAAGAAGAACGGAAAATACTTTCTTTTTGTTTTATTAGTCTTACGTTTATTTTTACTACTATCATCCTTGCTTTTTACTATTACTTTTATATTTCTTACTTAATCATTTAGTCATTCACTTTATTAATCCATCAATCAATCATTAAAGCATTAAGTTATTAAAAAATTTAGTTGTTTAATCTTTCAATTATCGAACCAGTTAGTGTTTCAATTATTCAATCATTCAGTCCTTCAACCTTCTAACCATTTATTATTTTGGTCAGTAATTCATCCAACCAACCAGCCATCCAATCTCTTAATATACTAATCATTCGATCGTTTTAATCGTTCAATTAATTAGCCACTTAATCACTCCATTATTCAGCAATTCAAAGTCTTAATTATCCTACCATTCAATCTCTCAATCATTCAACTATTGAATCGGCAAATCAATTTGTTTTTCATTTATTCAATCATTAATCCCTTCGACCACTAAACATTTTTAAAAATCCTTCATTTATCTAATCACGCAATCATTCCATCTTTCAACCATCTAGCCATTCAAACTTGTAATCATCTAACCAATCAGTCATTCAATCAATCAACTATTTTCCAAAGTCGATACGGTACGGGAATTTATTTTGCGCAGAAATATCAATATCGCATTTATCACGGAAACCTGGTTAAAGAAGACTGCGACCGATGGAGTCAACGACCTTCCAGATTTCACCGTGCTGCGCCAAGATAGGAAAAGAGAGCCACATGGAGGTGTGTGCACATGTATCAAAGAGGGCTATCGCAGATTTAAACACCTTTAAGAACTGAACTGCTGTGACGAGCATGAGAGTTTATGGCTTCATTTAAGACTAACTCGTTTGCCCCGGGGGTGCTCCTGCATTACTGCTGCAATAATAACCATCCACCAAAGTCGGACGACAGATCTTTTTGGGAGCACCTGTTTCAACCCCTCACTCTGGTGGAATCAAAGTATCCTAACTAAGGAATCCTGGTAACTGGCAATTTTAATCGCTTGGATATCACTGGCCTGTTAAAGTACTTTCACCTCAAACAAATCGTGAGGGTGCCTACTCGGAAGGACGTTTGCCATAAAAATATGTTTGGAAATAAACCTTTACTTTGGGTTTCACGGTTGTGTCCCGTGCACAGACGCTTGTACTATTTAAAAACATCTCTCCTTATGTTTCAGAAGACGTTGAGACGATGATTCTCTTTTAAGTACTATTTCGTTTAGGTTTTTTTGAACTTCGGTGTTTGTTTAATAACAAATTGTTTTTAAAATTTGCTTTAAAGTTTAAACAACCTCAACAATCCGAAAAGCGCGTGGAAAACAACACGGGTCGCGCTGTAATACAAACATACGTTCTCTTAGGATTATCTTCTCTAAGTTTCTTGTATAATATGTATTCGGCATCAAAACTCAGCTATGGCTAGACTCTTTTCTAATGCTATGTTGCTGGTATCAACGGCTTCACCTTAAACTGTTTGTTTTGAAAGTCTTCTCTTAAACGTAGTTGCGATGACTAGGAGGTTAGTGCTTACCCGGTAATTGAAACCATGTAAGACTGCATTGACAGAATCACTACCAAGTAATGAACGAAATTAATTAGCACACTCAAAACATCATTTTTTATGAAATGACAATCTTAAGACAAAGGACTTCATCATCAAAGTAGAAAAAATAAAATAACCAGACAGAGCATCTTTTAAAACTTACTTGCATCTGCTAAGTCCTTCATCAGTATTGAAGAGGATTTGATTGTTGTTTAAAACAAATTGAAACTTAATGCTTGTCAACAAAATCTTCTTCCTTGCTAGCTGTGCTCTTTGGATCAGCCATCTACATGTATCAAAATACACCTCGGTTATTTTTTGTGACCGTTTTAGGTTGCAAATTTATGGTTGACGGTTATTCTTAAAGGTGCGAAAATTAGGAGAGGTTGATAGTGCCAGGCGAGTTCTATGTTTTAAACAGGGTGTTTCAGAGCACTAACCTGTTTAGAAAGAAGAGAGTTCTGAGCATTGCAAACTTAACTTTAACAACTGGTTGTTAGTGCGCATTCTCTGTTTAGGACTGTCCAGTCGCTAAAAGAGGAACGTCTGAAAGGTAATTAAGAAACTTACCTTGATGTCCACACGTTTTAGACACTTGTTCCTGATTCTGAAACAGAGTGAGAGACATTACTAAATGCTTGCGTTCACAACAGAAACTAATATCACTAGAAGAGGGTATAACAGATTTGTCAGACAGCGACTTTTACCCAGTTTAACCTAAACTGAATATTATTGTCAAAACATTTACTTCACTATCTTTTTAAATTAGATTTCTCTTGACCATCAAGTACCGAGAGACCGCAGTTGTGTTCTTGTAAGTTCGTTACGCCTGGACAAAGAGTCACAAATTTTCGGATACGACACAACAACGTTTTGCCGTTGGTTCCATTTCAAGACATTTACATTAATTCTGCTAACCTACTACTATAAAGTAAACGATATACTTAGATTTCCTTATGAAACGGTTAAATTTGATCAACCAAGAGATTACATATATTTTTGCAAAAGCACTGCACAGAAATCTCAGGTTTTGGAAAATCAACAGAATGTGCGGCTAGGCTTCGGAGAAGCAACTTTCATCTGTAAGACATCCGAACGTTTTTTTACAGTCGTATGAAGTTAACGCCATTGATCGTTCGTGTTACACTATACTCTAAAACCAAGTTTTTTATTGAAATTCAAAAGTTTAACGATTAAATGTTTCTTAAGAGAAAACAAAGCTTTTGCTTTCTTAGGGAACTTACCTAAAGTTATTTACGAAGGTTCGTGTTCACATGCGTAACCATCTCCAAATATGGGTTTAAGATCACGTGTCTGTGATAATGAAACGGCCAAAGTGCCGTTCAGTTTACAAATGAATCAAATACGTTTTAACTTTGAAACACACAGATCCCTCCTAAAAGGTGCTGTCAGGTGAGATAGCATAACTGGACTTAACGAGAAAAACAATGTTGCTTGATGTATCATCATCTGTTGTACGGAAACGCCGCTTTTATAACATTTATTTGTCCTAAATGCCGAGTTTATTATCACTGTTCAATGCTTGTCCTCTATGGGTCCAAAACCAGAGCGTCAGAATCGGTGTACGGACTGTTGGTGTCAGTTTTTTTCAGTTTTGTCTCGATTTCCTCAGTCAGCGGCAGTCTCTTCATGATCACGGCTTATATCAAGTGCTGTATGGAATTAATGACTTCTAGGTCATGCCTGATTTCAGTTGTTATTGTTCCATCTCTGGCAGCAAAGACTGACTGAAAACAAACATATTGATATCATGACATAAGTTAATCAAGTTTTACCTACAGACCAAACTACAAAATAATAAGAGGTATATAAAAAAATCATACTGTTTGAAAAAAAAAACATCTCAACTAGTTGTTTCTCTTCATACAAGAAGTTACAAGACTACAGTCTGTTCCAAAACAACTTGAAAGTCTTGCAGTTCAGTTGACTGCCCTTAGCAGTATAAGGTTCACATCAACTGGTTTCGGTTGTTCATAAATACGCTTGGCATTGTTATAAAAAGCTTCAATAAGCTTTTAGTCAATTAAATTAACTGTGCTGGAACTTGCAAACTTCTTTACAGAAAAGAATTAATCCTGAAGTTCTTTTAAACTTTACTTTTTTTGTTCATGTAGGGTAATATGACTCTTCCACTTCTGTCTGCAAAACAAGTGATTGGGGCTTTGAAACCTCCTGCCGACAACTGTTTGTGGTATCTTTCAACTATTTTGACAAATCAGAATACAGAACATATGTATCATCCTTTTGACGTACAAACGTAAACGCGAACTTTCTTGTATATTAAGTATTTCTAACAGTCTCTTGATTTTCGGAATGACGATACAGCAAAATGTGAGAAAGCTTGTGTCGTATGATTTATCTGTCAAAAGACTGCTGTATTCATAAATTAATGATTTTGCTGTGGCAGACAAAAAATTAAAGCGCCAGGAATTTCATTTTTATAGTGTCTTAAAGGTTATTTTAAAAGAGCTTGAGATACTCGAATACAAATGTATATTGTCTACGAAGTTTGAGCAATGCTTCAAAAAAGGTTGGAACTATTTTTTTCTCTGGAATATATATCACTTACACGCAACACTAAGTTCGTGTTTAAGCCAGCCAAAAACGACTTTGCCGTCACCTAGACACATTTCGTATCAAAACAACTTCCATTCTCTTCATCTGTACGATTTTAGCTCAAACAATATTCACGTATCCCTGCAAATTGTGTAACGAAATCTATGTGTAGAACTTTTGTAAAGCCAAGTTACAAGTATATTTCTTCTTTTTATTTTTAAAGAACTTATGCAGTTCTCTTTTAAACAGTAAATGAGTCCGTAAATTCCATAAGCTAAGCTTACTCAGCATGACTGCATATACTGTCACTGTTCTATTCCATTCAGAGAATCCCGTTTGTGAATAATACATTTGTAAATCAGGACCTGTTCAGACATATTGCAGTGTTTACAAATCGATTTCTATAGCGACTTCCTATTATGTCACATTGCTTATCTTAGTTCAGAGACTAATTTAATACTCAATCTATAATATTATAGTTTCTATTTATTTTTAGAGATCATAAATACATGAATAGTGGATTTCTTGTCTCAAAAACAAAACATATTAAGGCATAGAGATAAATAAAAATGAACTAAAACGATCCCTATGAAAGAAACGTGTCGTTTCTATTAGTTACTACTGTAATCTATTTTCATTTTGCGAAGTCTTGCCGCTTGACCTTACATCAAGTACGTGGTAACATAAATAATGAAGTCTGACAATTTTTGAGCAGTGAGTGTTACTATGTTTTATGCTTGATTGGGCATGATCAACACTGCAGAAGTGATAGAAATAAAATAAAATTCCCCTGGTAAAAAAGGCTTTTCTCCCTTAGTTATTTTCTTAGATTCAAGAACGGCAAGCGATGACACGATCAAGAGAAAATTCCCTTGGGCTTTTTGTTAAAATTACAAAAAAACACGCATGGCAATATGTCTAATCATTTCCTCGTTCTTGAATTTATTTCGAAGACTTGTTGCTGGAAACTTGTTGATCGTTTTGCGTTTTTATATAGCAACTGTATGCAAACAAAATATTCCGCTAGAAGTTGAATTTATGTTCTAACGGTTTATACCATTTACAGAAAAAGAATATTGACCACTGTTGAGTACTTACAGTTTGAAGTTTGAAGTGCATTGCCGCTTTTTTGTCAGCTAGGGTCAATGTGTATTGGACACGAGAAACAAGTATATCTGGACTGGCAATCCATATATTGCTTGGTACAAAGTATATTGTCCAAGCTATAATGCTTCGTCATCGTGTTTAGTGGCACTTTTTTATTTGCAGAGACAGTCCAAGAAGGGAGTTGTGTAGCAACAATGTGTATATATAGAATACGTATACTGACATGTATTATATATGTGGACCAAGTAGGCGGAGTTAGCGTCCGTCACAAACAAACCAACCGCAATACACTTGTGATTTATGAGCCTGTCAATCAAAATAATTCTGACAAAGATCATTACGTAAGCCATAAGCCAGTTCGGCATTTTGGAAATACATGCTCGTGTCGGGATAAAATGCAAAATTCATGAAATTTAAACAAAGATCTTGGAACGCAATGAAGCGGGATGAGAAGTCATTAACGTTCCTTTGTTAAAGTTCATGAATATTTTATTTTATCCAGTCGCGCGCATGTATTTCTGAAATGTCAAACTGGCTTATTGCCAGACACTTTTTTGTATCAGGCCGTACGCCGACTCTGTTGGCATTTGGATTTTTTTCCATAATTAAGGCGACAAAAAATAAAGTGTGTATTTTTTACAGTAAAGAAAAAAAACAGGCATGCACTATATTTTTTTATCAGGAGTGTTGTTATTTTGTCAACATCAGCCAATTTTTGTAACTGTTACCATTCACGTTCGGCTAATATTGACGGGTTTTTATACTGCTTTGGCCGACTGTTAAAGCACTGAACACCAAAAATAATGTCAGCAGTACGTTGCTGTTGCAAAACTGTTAAGTTCTTCTCTCGCACAGACGAAATCTTTGTAGTTTAACCAATAGTTTAGGCTAAATGACACCTAATTTACACTTCTAGCCTAACTGACAACTGAATTTTAACCATTCAGGTGAAAAGGAAGATGTCAAGCTGGATACGAAAACATCGCGCGACAGCTGCTCGCCTGGCGGTTATGCGAGGACAGGCGAGTGTGCCAGTCGATCACAAAATACATGCATTTGTTGTATTCTGAAAACAAACACTATCCATAAAGGCAATTCTAGCTCCACTCAAGTTGATTGTTTTACTACATGCTATCATTTGCCTTTTTGTACAGATTTATTTGCTTTAAATGTAATATTACGATAGTGCGCGAACGGAAGTGACGAAGTACACAAGACTCAAAAACTACAAACTTTCATCGCTTGCCCTGTACACGGAAGGCGCAAAAGTGCACGATATT
>JAOBRG010375000.1:0-11540 GCA_027574985.1 Umimayanthus nakama
ACATCTTATTAGCCTTGTTTGCTCGGTCCGTACGGCAAGTTATGGATCCTCGTTTTTTCCTTCCTTGTTTTCATGGCCCGTGCGCTTCGAGCTTGGGCCATAAAAGGAAGGAAAAAACTCGGTTCATAACTTGCTGTACGGACCTCGCACTCGGCTAATAAGAGGTATATATCGGAACATTTATGTAAAAAACATCGAAGTAAAATACGCAAAGGATCGCACTAAAAAGCACAACCAAAACTTGGACTCATAAAATGATCTAAGACCTAGACCTAGTTTCGAGTTAACTCACTGACAGCTCGTATATAAAATCAGTATCAGTTTACGCAACTGACAGACTTCAAAAAGTGTTATCACGTTTATTTAAGTTTAAGATTTATATACTCTAGCCGTATTAGAAAAAATTGAGTTAGATCTAGCTATGTTTTTAAACTTTAACCATTTTCCTGAGATTGCAATTTAAGTGTTATTTTTCGTATGCAGTTGTTCTTATAGGAAAGAGTGTGTACGCGTTTCATATATAATCTTGATTGTTTCTTAGCAGCTGCAGTGTTACAAAGATTTTTACAACATCTTTAATTTCCCTTATACTGGGAATGTTAGAGAAATTGAATTGCGTTCTGTTGAGCCTCATCATTCTTTGGATTCGGTTCCGCAAAGCAAAACCCATTCCACTGCTCGCTCCAACCCGTTGATCTGAGTTACGCGGCGCCGACAGTTCACTGGCCAACGGAATGACAAGATTGAATTTTCGTTTCTTAAGTATTTTCTGCAATTTACTCCATAGGACTCCGCCAGCTTCGTTACGGACGGTAAAGATTTTCCTTTTTTGTCGTATGACTCAGCTTCAGAATCGCATGCTAGTATCGCCGCTTTCAAGTATGTTTCAAAGTCCTCTGTCAGATCCCAGTACTCGATATGGCTTGTCTTCCCGCCAGACGATGCTATGTCTTGGTTCTTTGTATCTTTCGTTGCTGGTGCTCTTTGTAAAGATCCTGCAAAGAAGATTGATGCTCGGAAACAATCTAACTTTGAAGGAAAGAATCGTTGCATCCAGTTGTTGATCTCAGTACCAATAGCAGCGCACTCGTTCGATCCTTTCAGAAGAGGTTTGAGCAAACGCAAAATATTTCCGAGAGGAATATAATCACTGAGGTTAGATGTCAGAATCCGGTCGTATTTCACGTCTGGGAGTAGAAAAGGCTCAATCGCCATACAGTCGGATAAAATGATTCGGAAAATTGCTTGACCACTCTTTATTGTTGATCTGCACTTCTTGAGTACATGGCACACATACTCACTGTACATCTCTTGTACGCAAGGTTTGTGGCAGAAGTCCCGAACACTGAGATAATCCCACCCCGAGAATGGTAAAAATACCCGGTGATATACAGTAGGTAAACTGACCCTGGTTAGCTTGGAGTAGAACGCTGGAACAAAAGACACAACCTGATTATCACCTTTAAGGACAGAAAAGTGAAAATGATCGTGATAAGAATAATTTGATGATACTGACAACGACAATGAAAAAGACAATGACAAAGACAATGACAGTGACAATGAAAATGACAATGATAATGAAAGTGGAACTAGCACTGGCAATAGTAAAACAATTAGTAATGGTTTATGGTAATGACAATGACAATGGCAAGGATAATGATAGTGACGGTGACAGTGACAATGACATCTACTGTGAAATGACAAAGACAACGACAAGAGAAATGACTGTCAATAAAAATGACAGTGGCAATGCGAAGGACACAACATGACAAGGACAATGACAAGAACAGTAACAATACTAATAACTGTGACAAGGGCAAGGACAAGGGCAAGGACAAGGACAAGAACAGTGACAATGAAGCTTTCTTTGTACTCACCTACTTCCTGTCATGGTTGGGTTCTCTTTAACAAGACCAACCCTACCCCCTAGAGGCAAGAGAATTCCACTTGCAAACCACTCTGCACAGGACTTTTTGTGTTCAGTTGGTACCTCGTTCACATAAAGCGCAATGCCTACTTCACAGCCAGAATCTTTTCTGAACAGTCTTGCTCTTTGTTCTTCTATCCACGGTTCTGTCCGAGATGATATTTCCAGCCAAGTTTTCCAAACATTTTGAAGCTTGTTAAGCTCGTCTGCTGGTACTTCCATGACTCCGTCAGTCAGTCCACGGAGATCAGTGGCGTTGGTAAGTTCTTCTAATGTGAGTGTTAAGAACTGGAAATGCTTCTGGCTGAGGAATGTGGAGTACCAGATCTGTGTGACAGCGTTTGTTACGTCTTCATTTTTTTCTGTAGGAACAAAAAGATACCTTTCTTGAAGTGCCTTAGTTGTACTCTTTGGTTTCGCCAATGTCCTATATTTATAGGTTTTTCTAACAAGCCAGCACTACAAGGCAGCCACGGCATGGATACACGCTATTTTTTTAATGAGAACCAGTAAATTTTGGCTGAGCCTGGGGTTGTTCTTAATTTTTCCCATACATTTGTATAAAATTTTAGCCAAATCTCCGCCTGGGTGTTCTTATAAAATTTTATTCTTATAGAGAAAAAAGCGTGTAATTGCCATACCATTTGGCGAAATTTTGGAGCAACATTTTATTTTGACGGCTTAGCTGAGATACGGCGTTGCAGTTACAACGTCCACGCAGGACTTAAAGGAAAATGGATTTGAAGACTAAGGGCGCGTTTGATTGACTCTATCCTGGAATAGAAATAAACAAAATAAAAACTCTGTTCAATCTTATTGGCCACAATTCCTGCCAAGTTAGAAGAACAGCACGACTGAGTTATATCTCTCGCCCCAGTTATTACTTTTAACTAGATATTTGATTGTTCTGCGAGTCAGGAGAGAATTTTGAAATTTTATTCTTATTCCGGAATAGACGGAATAGGGTCAATCGATTACACCCTTAATTAGTGTATCACATCCTAGCAAATCAGTTCGGGCTGTGGAGGATGTCACTTGGACTCCCTCGTGGTTTTCGAATGGACACAGTTTAAAGGTGTTTTTGGCTTGTTGGCAGCTTTGGGTTAACTTATTATTTCCACATCATCAATCAAGTTTCAAGACACGTAAGCTATCTTGGCGACCAGATAATCGATACTTCTAGGAAACTTCCTGCACATTTTCTTGGGATAATAAGAAAACACGCATTTACAAGCTCCATCAATCAAGAAAAAGAGAAACAGAAAAGGTAGAGCATTTTTTGCCCGAAATTCCCATTTTTCTATTCAACCGTTAATTTGTATAACAAAGTTTGCCTCTAAAGCTATAAATGATTTCGTCAAACGATTAACGATAAAGGACTACTGGAACTAAAAAATGTCGGTTTGAAATTTTCCCTTTTCTGGAGCCGTTTTCATTTAAGAAAAATAGTTGAGCGTTACGTGCTTAACTGGGTGTCAGAATAATTTAGGCTGTCGTAAAGTATCAACCAGAATAATAATAATTTCTCTGTCAATAAAGTTATTGTTTTGTTGTCACTTATCCTTATTGAATGCTGTGCACATGGGCGATAAAGAAACTGGGGATGGTTCCTTGATGCCAGCGCCATTCTCTTCACCCCCCTCCCCTTCCCCTCCCCCATTCTCTAGCTCACACAAAAATTCTGCATTACAGTAGCTCGATACTTGTTTTAGTATGTCTAGAAGCATCTTTTAATAATTGCACCTCTCCATTCGCTGGCGGCTTTGTTTACTGAGGCGCGTAACATGTTAACTTATTGATGTTTCAAGAAAATATTTCAAGCAAGAAGTCCTTCCAAATCACAAAAAAACCGCATTCTTATTAAATACACTCACCTTTGCACAACATGTAAAAAGTAGCAGCACAGTTCGCGCCAATACACACGCACAAATATCGTTCAACACGAAGGTGGTTTTCTCTGTGTAACAGTCGGGTAAACTGGCCAATGACAGAACCACATTACGCGGGTCTCCCACTCCACATAACAGCAGATCAAGCGGCTTGTTGTAGTTGATTCCCTCGTTTATGGGAAGGTTGATCAAGTCCACAGCTGGTGTGTTACCCTAGTAGTATACACCTCCAACTCCCCGCGGTATAGTGCTTACAAACTCATGGTATCTTCGTATTTCATTTGCTTTGTTTAGCACAAATTTCACTTTTTTTGACAATCGGACTTGTGCTGTGCTCGGTGATTTCGCTGACAGTCTCTATCACAGTACCACACGTTCTCACAGCTCACACAACGCTTGCATTCTGCGATCTTCTGACAAGAAGCACAAGTTCTCTTGACACAAGCTGCATCGCAGTCGACTTTGTGCCGCCATTTGTCTGCCTTCTGACATTCCTTTCCACAATAGAAGGCCATTTTACAGCGGGAGCACTGTGAAGAACACGGAGTATTGCACCGCCAGCAGCTTTTTTGTCGGTACATGGTTTTACCAAGCCCTAACAAGCTTTGGCTCGGTAAGTTCTCAGTTTTGTAACCGGTGTATTTACTACATAGTTAGGCCTTAGTAGTTAGCAGACGTTACTTGACTGTGAAACTTGTTTGCAAGACAGTTGACCCGTAAACTAGATATATATGTCTTAGCGCGGGTGTAGTATGTTTAATAGTTTCCGTTTCTTAGAAACCGCTCCACAGGCTGATTCAAGCTTGCCCTCAGGAGTTTGTGATTGGTTATAGCAACGAAACACTGTCAATAAATCTATTCTTATTAAAATAATCCGCTTTGGTTCTTTGTCAAAAGCATTTTAAAATACTGGAAAAGGGGCTGAGTTCCAAGAATGGGTTCACACGACAGCATAAGCTGTACAACCAAGCATGCCTCGTGTTTAGGTCTATGTTCTAACAAAGAAAAGCTCTATACCGAAGTATTAACTCCCTTAAATCATTGTCACCATTTGCAAGTCAAATCTGGAAGTTAATTTCTCGGAACTCGCTCCACTGGCTGATTTTACTACAATGTGGTGAAAATATAAACAAACTCAGGTCTGGAATTAATTCGTTATAAGAAACAATAATTTCACCATACCCGTCTTATTTTTCCGCTCGGGTGAGAGAGAAAACTGGGAATTACATCATTCTTTTTTTGTTGTAATGTTACCTTTAATTTACCGTTCAGATATATTCAACTAAAGTAGATTCGTTCCTATTAGTTCAGTTTACTAAAAAATCGTTTTGGTTATTATGCAAAAAATTTTCAAGTTTTTTGTTGCTGTTTAAGGTAGTACTAAAGGGTCGATCGAAAAAATACATTTGTGGACAAAAAATTCCAACTAACCAGTATGTTCCAAAATTTCAGGAAAATATCTTTCTTCAAGCCATTTTAGGCTCTTTAATTGGTTAAAGAGGGTCACTTGACTCCTTGGATGGAAATTTAAAATGAAATTATTTCAATGTTTTTTGTAGTTATACTGAGTTGAGCTAAAAAGTTGAAACCAAAAGTATCTAAATCTCGATAGACGCACACCCGTGCGTCTATCAACTCGCGTGAATGCATTCAACCAATCAAAACGCTCAGAATGGTTTAGGATAGTTTTGTACTTTATCAGTTTACGTTTAATTTGGCAATGTTCTAAAAGAAATAGTCCGTGCTTTAGCTGTGCACCTATCAAGTTATGGATGCACTTGGGAAGTTGTAAGAGCACACGAAAAGCTAGAGAAGCACTCGGCTTCGCCTCGTGCCATTCAAACGCTTCTCTCATGCTCTCCCAACTTCCCGCGTGCATCCATAACTAAGGGTCCTGAAGTGGGGGGTGGAGGGGAGGGGGGGGGGTCTCGATCCCATTTCCCAGCCGAATTTTTCTCAAAATCCCAGTCCCAGTTGTTAGAAATCATATTGTATCAGATGAAAATATAAATCCCATTCCCATTTCTCTCGTTTTAGAGATTACAGATCCCATTCCAAGTAACTGAAATCCCATTTTCCCAGCCTAAAACAGA
Source organism: Umimayanthus nakama (assembly GCA_027574985.1). NCBI lineage: Eukaryota > Metazoa > Cnidaria > Anthozoa > Zoantharia > Parazoanthidae > Umimayanthus > Umimayanthus nakama. The sequence goes on from JAOBRG010375000.1 coordinate 5,910, forward strand.
GCAAATCCCAGCTCCCATTTTACGCCTTCAGGACCCTCATAATTCGATAGATGCACGCCAAGCATGGACCATTTCTTAACCAAAACATGTAATAACATTTCACTATACAGTTTAGTACAGTAAAGTACAACATAATGCAATATAATACAATAGATGATGATGATTAAAATGAAAGTTGTGTTTTAATATTTCCATATAAGTTTTTCATCTGTAAAAACATGCCTGCAACGACAACCAACAATACCTCGAAAACATCTGAAAACGCTTTGGTAGCATGATATTCAGTCCATTGACTTTGTTAGTGAAGACTGTTTACAAGCTGATTCGTTGCTGTTACGACTTTCTCTAACAAAGATCATTCATCTTCGACTTAAGAAATTTAGGTCTGAAAAGTGAACGTCCTTTCAGCAGTTTAAGGTTCGGTTTGCAATGGTCTTACGAGCTAGCATATGATTTACTCATTCCAATTCTCTGGGTTTTGCGAGGGTGCGACCGCTTGTAGAGCACAGTGCAAGCGGTTAGTCGTTCTTAAGACAATGGTGTGGCAAATGATGGAAACACGGTAAAAATGATAGGAAAGTGTAAAAAAATTGGGAATTAGACTAAAGCGGAATGCATAAATGACACGAAACAGCAAAGGCTCCGGTAAGTGTTTAGTTTTATTAACCTATAAACACATAGTTCATAAAAGGTTGTCTTCTGAGTTTTTGCATTGTGCATTGCGCATTGTTGCATACCCAGACCGCAATACAACATGGTTGTAACGAAATTTTAAATTAATGTGCAATGCATGCAAAGACCGCAAAACATTGTGGTTCGCATTGCCTTCATGGCTAATACAGGGAATGTCGCTGTCTCATACTAGACACCGACAATGCTTTTTAAAAATTCGTTAAACCCAAGGTGCATTCCGGTCTGGGTATGCTTCAATGCGCAATGCAACAATTAAGAAAACAACGTTTTTTGAACTAGGTGTATAAGCTTTATTAACAGCCGGTTTTGCGAGTTGACCCCGAATATTTGAAACATTACTTTTCTAGGAGATATCAGTTTTTAGAGGTGTTCGTAACTTAATACAGACAAGCTTTGATAAGCTCTTTTCTTAACTCAAGTCTACACCTCCACGATCGTTTCAGATCACTATTTGTAAAATTTACTATGTGACGCCCACTCATTATCCGAGCCTGGATTAATTTAACTATTAATATGCACTATTAAACTGAAACTGAAACTGTAATAATACATACAAAATCGAGAATTTACCCGCCTGCGCATAATAGCAATAGACTTCATGCATGTTGAATTCATCCCCAAGCCCACATTCAAAATGAAAATGTGTTCACAGAGGAGAAGAATTTAAAAGAATATCAGCCTGAAGTGAAGAAAAAACTTGCAAAAACTACATGGGAGCGACGCAAGGTGGCGAAACTGATCAGCAAAACGCCTTTATGCATAAGGTCTATTGCCCAGGATATTCCTTTTTGTTGCGAGATATAAACGTTCTTCCATATACGAGAAAGGAGAAAGAAGTTCATTGCTAATATTATGGAGGAAAATAAAGCTTTAATTTTTCGTAAAGTAATCTTAATTTTTGAAAAAATGAAATGATCTAAGATCTAGACCTAGTTTCGTGTTTTCTCAAGGACAGCTCGTATATATAAAATAAGAGTTAGCGCTACATGACAGACATCCATACACATTTTAGTACTCTGTAAACTTACAGTTAGATCTCCATGTTTCAAAATTAACCATCGCCCTGAGATTGCAATTGCTGTTTCACTGTTCGTATTCAGCTAGTTGATCTTTACGACCAAACTTGTAAATTTTTTTGCTGTATCTTAGCAATTTTTTACTGTATTTTAGCAATTTTAAGATCATTTTCGATTCTGTATATATTACAATATTTAGATAGTTTTTTCAACAAGTGAAGAGCCACCATGTGGAAATATCGTTAATAAACCGTTATTATTATTATTATTATTATTATTATTATTATTATTATGTGTACTTGTTCCACTTCTTGTCCAAATTCATCTTGATTGTTTCTTAGCAGCTACAGTGTTACAAGGATGTTTCCAACACCATGTATTTCCCTTGTACCTGGGATGTCAGATGAATTGAATTCTGTTCTGTCAGCCTTTTCATTCTGGTGATTTGGTTCCTCGAAGCAAAACCCATTCCACTGCTCGCTCCAACCCGTTGATCATAGTTACGCGCCGACAATTCACTGGCCAGCGGAAAGGCATGATTGAGTTCTCGTTTCTTAGGAATTTCCTGCACTCCACTCCATAGGTCTCCGCCAGCTTCGTTAGGGACGGTAAAGATGCTCCTTTCTTGTCGTATGACTCATCTTGAGACTCGCATGCTAGCAGCGACGCTTTTAAGTAGGTTTCAAACTCCTCTGTCAGATCACAGTACTCGATGTGACCTGTTCTCCCGCTAGACGAGGATATCCTTTGGTTCTTCGTATCCTTCGTTGCTGGTGTCCTTTGTTCAGATGCTGCAAAGGACAATGACACTTGAAGAAAATCTAATCTTGAAGAAAAGTGTCTTTCCACCCAGTTGTGGGTTTCAGTGACGATAGCAGCGCACTCATTAGATACTTTCAGTAGAGGTTTGAACAAACGCAAAAGATTTCCAAGTGGAATATAATCACTGAGATTAGATGTCAGAACCTGGTCGTATTTCACGCCTGGAGGTAGAAAAGGCTCCTTTTTCATACAGTCAGACAAGATAATTTGGAATTTGGCTTGACCGCTCTGTACCTTTTTTCTGCACTGTTCGAGCACATGGGACACATAATCATTGTACATCTCTTGTACGCAGGGTTTGTAGCAAAACTTCCGAACACTGAGATAATCCCATCCTACGAATGGTAAAATACTCGTTGGTAGACAGTACCTAAACTGACCCTGGTTGGCTTCGAGTTGGAAGCTGAAACAAACAATCACAAGTAAGTAAAGTAAAGAGGTGCATTAATAAAGCGCTTTTTCCATGTGTCATGCTCAAAGACGCTTTACAATGTTCAGTGTACCCCAAGCGGAGCGGAAGCATATATAGGCAAAAGCGGCAGCCGCTTCAAGCGGTCCGTGTATGCTGGTACTCGTTTTACCGACCCCGGAAGGATGGAAAGCTGAGTGAACTTTAGCGGGAAAGAAGAACCCCCAAATGTTCAACTCTCAACCAGGTCGGGAATCGAACTGATGACCTCAGAGTTGAGAGGTAGAGATCTTAACCGCTGCACCAACCACTACGCATTATAACATTATGTGAAGAACAAAAAAAGAACCCGATTATGATCTTGAAGAACAAAAAAAGAGAACAGATAAACAAACAATTACAGTTATAAGAATAATGAAATGAAAATAGTAAACCTACTATCGTTGTCTAACTGAAGAACAAAAACAGGAAAAAGATCTTAACTTGAACGGCGGAAAACAATAGCTATTATAGTGTACAAGACACGTTAGCACACAACTTTCTTTAGAAATACAACGTTTTGTTGGCAACGTAGACGTGGCAACATTAATCCTTCTGTAATTTGGTCGGCCATAAAACTAAAGTCTATACCATCGCTCGTCCGCACTTCTTCACATATAATCAATTGTAAAGGATTAAATAGTGACCTAAAAATGGCAACGATAACCGCACGGACAATGACAATGAGAAAGACGGACAATAACAATGAGAAGAACAAACGCATCAAAAGGAAACGGGCAGAGACAATGACAATGGCATTGATAAGAAAAGGACAATGAAAATAACAGGGACAAGGATAACAGAATTGATGAGGACAATAATAAGGACAACAACAATTGTAATGACAAGTACAATGGTAATGAAAAAGACAAAAACAATGGAATCGATAAGGACACAAAAATTGGTAATGATAAAAACAAGAACAAGTGTAATGGTAAGGATAAGAAAATGATTATGATAAGGACAAGAATAATAACAATGGTAAGGGCAAGAACAATGATAGCGATAAGGACAAAATTGTGCTCTTTCCTACTCTAGCGACATTAAATGTTTCTCTATACTCACCTACTCCCTGTCATGGTTGGATTCTCTTTAACAAGGCCAACCCTACCCTCCTGAGGCAAGAGAACTCCACTTGCAAACCACTCCGTACAAGACGTCCTGTGTTCTGTTGGAACTTCATCCACATAAATCTTTATGCCTTCTCCACAACCAGGGTCTTTTCTGAAAAGATTCTTTCGCTGTTCTTCTATCCACGGTTGTGTTTGAGACGACACTTGCAGCCAAATTTTCCACACTTTTTGAAGCACGCTGAGCTGTTCCACTGGTATTTCCATGACTCCATCAGTCAGTCCATGGAGATTAGTAGCGTTGGTAAGTTCTCTTAATGTGGATGTTAACAACTTGAAATGCTTCTGGCTGAGGAATGTGGAATACCAGATCTGAGTGACGGAGTTGGTTACGTCATCATTTTTGCCTGTAGAAATAAAAAAAATCCTTTCTTGATTTGCCTCATCGGTATCCTTTGGTAGTTTCAATTTCTGCGTAGGGGATTTATAAGAAAGTGAATACAATATCTATTTTAGTGTATTACTTTCTAACAAATATGTCCGAAGGGTCAATGGGACTCTCTCATGATTTCTGATTGGTTAGGGAAAAAAAGGTTAGGGGGGGGGGGAATGACATGTTTGCAACTTTCGGCTAGCAATTTACAACAATCAAGTTTCACAACACGTCCGCTCTTTTTGGCCGCCATCTTGGCTGCCTTCTTGAATTTTTTTAAAAAGAAGCAAAATTGCAGCAGGTTTTTTAAGGTTTAGTTGAAAACATGTACCTATATAGAATCGGCTAGGAAAATAGTTAAAGGATCCAACTTTTAAATAAATTGTAAAATTTCAACTGACCACATCGTCCAGTTAACGAAAGAAGAGATGTGATCGTAATTGGACTACAGGAAGTAAAAACTTTTGTTTTAATTATTTCAAAGCTTCAAGTAAAGGCCAGCAAACCTCATGGGGTCAAATCGAAACCTCCTCCTCGTTTCTGTACTCTACACTCGGAACGGAATATTCCATTGGTTGCTGAACAACAAAAGTAACAACAGCTATCACTTTTTAACAAAATGCTATTGTATTTTTGTTTACGGATGGTCAGACTTAGAGCTAAGCTTTGAGCTACTGATATTGTCTTTTAATCCATTGAGATCTTTTGTTTAGGGGTGCATAAAGTATTTTATCGGTACAAAGTTATTTGAGTGTCAATTATTTCTGGCTGACAAATAGATAACAACAATAGTAATAGCAATAACATTAATAACGATAAAATTACTCTGTTACTTCTAGCAACAGTAGTAATTGTTTTAATGCCATTTTGCTGCTTGAATGCTGTGCACTTAGGTTTGGGAGAGAAAGAGATGATAGCAACTTGATGCCAACCCAGTTTCTCTTCCCCTCTTTTTCCCTCCCCTCCACTCCCCTCTTCATTAATCTCCCCTTACTCCCCCAACCCCTCCCCCATCTCCACCTCTCCATTCGCATTCATTTCCCCTTCTCTCCCCTCCCCAATCACCTTCCCTTCCCCTCTCGCCATTTCCATTCCTTTCTCCTTTTCCCCACCTCCTCCCCCGCCCCATTCATTTCCCTTTGTTTGCCC
>JAOBRG010375011.1:0-26114 GCA_027574985.1 Umimayanthus nakama
GGGGGGGGAGGGAGGGGGGCTTACATTTGATATGTGCAGGTTTCTGCTTGCGGTCTGAGGTATCCCGTTCTTTCGTTATTCGTAGCGGGACATAAGTAGACATAATATGCATACTGTAACTGTGAAGTGTAAAAAAATATATTGTTCCATGCTGGTCTTTGCTTGCTGGGTATGAAAACCACTATGTGCTTTCAGACCGAAAAGATGCGAGTTTCAGACTTGTTCTATGTATATTGCGTGTAAGTTTTCGAGCAAGACCCCATGTATCTCTTTGTTCAAGATGCACTCAAATCCCCCAAAAAATGCCCAACTTCAAACGAACTCGAAAGGCAAACCATTTGAGGTCAGTAGTCTGCTGTGCCAGAAATAAAGTCTGTAACTTTTCATTTGGAGGTAGATTGATTTCAACGTCCTGCGTGAAAAATCATCATTTGCTCATAGTAGTTGTATGTATGAGAAAAACATTTTTTTAAATTTATTTTGTTTACAACCTATTTAGAAAACTCTTATAGTTATACTTATCGCCGTATCGGTAGTTATATTAAACTAAAGAAATATGTAGCCGGTCGCATGTATACGAAGCCCTGCAAAAATTTAAAAAGAAAAAATCACGCACTGCAGTATATATAATGCCTTCGAAGATATTTTTAAGCATTTTAACAAATTTGAGTAATGCTAAGGTTTGGCCTCGCCGAGATTTTGTTTTGTAGACCTCGGCAAGTTGTGCACGATTGATTGACATACAAGTCTGCCCAACCCGTCCACTCCTCAGCCCGCCTTTCCATCACCGTTATCTCACAAATTGGCCTGGCCCCGAGCACTTTCTCTTTCAAACTATGTCATCTATAAAACACTTAATCTACAGTTTCATCCAGAAAAAAAACCCCTTGAAATTGCAATAAACGGGAGCGGGGCGGATTACACGACATAAAATAAATCTCTGGGGAAAAGCCTTGAAGGAATGATCCGTGAATGCATGGCTAATTCTCAAACAGTAATTTCTCTTTTAATACCAAATAATGGAAGGTTTCTGTCCAAACTTTTTGGTTACGTGTAGAATGGTAGATGACAAATGGTGTTGTTTCGTGCTTTCAAATACAGCTTTAGCCGTTACTGCACGATTCGGGAATGAACAAAGGACAAAGGTGTTTTTACAGCACGCAAATCAGCCTCGGTTCAAGACAATCCCTTATAAAAGATTTCTTTCATCCATAGTGGTCAGCGTTGCTAGTTTAGTTTCGAAAAAATTTCGCTACAGCAAGTTCACCTTTAACTTAAGCGGCTACTGTAAGGCAGAACTCTTGGGAATTTCCACCAAAAGTATGCAGCAAATTGCGGGGGCGGTAATAGTACTTAGCTAATGGTTATCATGCAATTGAACACCAATGCAACACGATTGACACTAACAACAAGTTTTTTCGCACCTGGCACAAAAAACAAGTGGGGTAATAGAAACCGCAGAAACCTTTTAATGTAAGTACTTGAAACCTAAAGGGCTAGCACAAAGTAAGTATTTTTAGTTATTTTGACCTAGTTTTGCTTTTTCTTAACCATGTCGGCGTTTTCCTGTTGTATTTTCTACCCAACTTGTTGACTAGTTGTACTGCAAGCTATTGAGAACTCGTCAGCAGCAGTGCAGCTCAGAATGGTTTGAAAACTGGAACATGTCAACTGCACTACGAGCAGGCAACTCATTTCACACTGAAAAGCTCGAAAAATCCAAGTGCTCAAACTCACACGAATATCTCTTTTTTTGCAATCAAGATCACAAGAGTGGATCTTCTTATTTTCGATCTTGGCTGTGCGTGCGACTACATCAACAATAAAGAATTAAACAGTAATGACTTGATAAGCTAGGTTCAGGTGCAAATACTGAAAGGTCAAATAAAATCTTTATCTTTTAAACCCTACTTCTCATTTCTAGCAAATGACTTGCCGACAAAGTTTTACAAGTGCTTTTCTGTTAAAACTAAGTAGAACTTCTCGATAAAAACCAGTACTATGTGGTAAGACCATGCAGTACTGTGTGCAACTATTCGGTTTCGACGGCTAAGCAGGACGTGTGATTTCATTAACAAAGGTTTGTATGATTAATATAGTTTATTTTTGGTCGTACTCATACTTATGAGGAAGGTATATTAGTTTTGACGTATTGGAATGTGGTTGACATGCCAAGTGTGTGTTCTTCGTCAGTGCAAAGCCGTGGCTTTCTGTATTCGACATCAACTTGTATTGACCATGCCTCACAAGATGTTGTTTTTATTTTTATAAAGTCAACCTGACTCTTTCGTGCCTTTTTGTTAATCCCACCGAAGCTGAAAGAATAAAAACTAAAACTGTTAGTACATAAAAAAAAGACCCAGAAAAAAGTGACTAATCGGTTTTACCTCATCTGACGGATGTGCGACACCCAGAAATGACAAATCGGAAAATCTTTGCTTTCACTTAAACGTCTGGAATTTTCTGGCATTACTGCAAAAACTTACTGTTTTGCACGTCTTTTTCTTTATGAGAGCAAACTTTATGGTTTCAGATTTTGGTATAAATAGTAAGAGCAATGGTTTATTAAAACGAGGCAGGCCTAGCTTCCTTGAAGATTATCTGGTTTCTATAAAAAATACGCAAAAGCATTGCGTGTTGCTCCATATTTACAGAAAACCATTGTGTTTTCGAAAATATTTATCAGTGAAGAAAACAGCTTATATGTTTGTACGATGGCTAAGTAAACAAGAAAGAGTATTTGCCAATAATGTATTATTAAGAGAGCATCGTTTTGGTTTTTAAAAAGGATTTTGTTCTAGATGCTGACATGTTTACACACGCACGTGTAAAGGGTCATATTAGTACATATAATTCTCCAAATTTTTATATCAATATTAAAGCACGACAAGCACACAAAATAGCTACCTTTTCGCCAATTTATAACAAAGTGTTATCTAACAGTTTTAGAGTCTTACTCATTTATGACCCTTTGTACCCAGCCAGGGTCTTGGACAAGGGTCCTTCGTTCTCCTGGTGGACCGCGCCACTCTTTAATTCTTTAAGCCTTCTCTTCGTAGACTTTGGCAAAATTTCTATAGATCTCACTGTCTTGCGTTTCCCCAGAAATGTATGTGCGAGTGCACTTCTGTAGACATGGTATTTGCCTTCATTCTCAGCACCTTGCCAAGTCATTTCTATCTTATCCTCGGCACCATAATCGAAGGTGGTTCCATTTCTTAAAAACAGTATTGTTTCAAAAATAAAATGTAGTTATAGGCACAATTCTAAATACCAACCAAATCAAGTCTCAAGGACAAGTGAAGTTTTTATACAGCACTCGCCGACAGACGTTTTCGGTAAAAGTTCTTTACCAGCTGACCTCATGGCCTCAGAGATAGAGGGACGTTAGAAATCGTAACACTTCAATTTTATACAGTTTAAACGGAAACTAAGTAAACTTTCGTGGTTTTTGTAACTTCATGTTCTTTTTACAAATTGTCAGAACGAAAGAAATCCTCCTAGAGCTATAGCCAGCCGGAAACACCTGGGCGGACGAGGCGGTAGCTTTGTTGTAACTTCTTTTGCCTATAGTCCATTTTGCTCATGCAAGCGTTTGCTAGATCCATTTCCTTGTGGGGACCAAAGGTCTTTACTCCGTCAAACTTTTGCTCATTAATTCAAAAAAAGAAATCCGTTTGGCCCCCATGAAGATTTTCGTTTATACAACACCGTCTGGCTATGGCTTTTTTAACTGATTCAAAAGTCAGGATAGACACTTTTTTTAAAGAACAAATAACATGTACTAAGAGTAAGAAATTATTTCTACTCTTACGGAGATTAGAATGTTGGTGATGAAATAGATATTTGCAATTTTCAAACCAAACAAACCCACGCTTGAGGGATGTTTGGGACGTTTGTCCAAGGAAAAGGGCAACGGTCTTAATTAATACAGTTGTTAAAAATTTTGATTGCTACAAGTTGCGATAAAGTTCATGATGTGATAAGAATCGTCAGCAATCGCACGTACCATTCAATATCAAATTCACCCCAGTAAATTTGGCACACCCGTATCTGCTTATTACCTTATAAGCTAACGAGTTGAGACCCAGTTGACCCTGCAAACTTGGTCAGTTTGAAGAATAATATTTATATCATACTGTTGTCATCAGTGTAAAAGCAATAGTTTAACGGTTTTAGAATTTCACGTTTTGAGAAAGAAGTAGTCGTGGCCAATGTTGAACAAGTAGGGATTTATTAGAGAATCACGTACAACTGACGTTTTCGCCATACCGTCCATAGACAGCAATATATATTTAAGCCTTTGGTCTAGTCTCTAAACATTCTATCAACACTGTAAAAAACCCACACACTTGTCGCCATAATCTAATGCTTGTGTTGTGGAATGCGCTCTCCTTCCCTGCAAAGGGAGCCGAGCCTGACCTACTGGAATACTACTCAGCAAACGCAAGTGTACACGGTGAAACGGTAAACGGCAGTGAAAAGATCTCGCAACTAAACTTTTCGATGTACTAGACCGGCTGTGTAACAGTTCATAGAAAAATTCCTATTTTCGATCTTTTCGAGAAGATAGGGAGTATGTCGCAGTCTTCACAAGGATTGCTAGTGCTACGAAGAACTTTTCCGTTTGTCGTTTTACGTTGCCGTTGTTAATCTCTGTAGTATACCGTGCGTCACGGAAGTTTTGACAGTATTCAATTGACTTATTCATTTTCTAACACCGGTTCAGGATGTAAGTTCATTTCGTGTTTGATAATTCGTTTCAGTGTACAGAGCCATTACGATCCATTTGATGGAGGAAGAGGACGTCGACATTTTAACTCGCGGAAGATCTGTCTGCACGCTATTAATCATACTCCTATCGCCTGCTACAAATTCCAAGTATTCAATCAAATAGATCCATGCGCATAACAGCATAAAGCGAACGAATTAGAAAGCCATTGGTGTGATTTCATTAGTTAATGAAACAGAAAGTGCACAAGTGTTTTCTCGATCTTATACTCTTTCTAATATTGGCACTGCTAAGTGTCCTCATGAGAGTGAACATCTGTTATTTTGTTTAGAAGTTCAAAAACTTTTTTTTAACAATAGTTAACAGCGGTTAAGTGAGGTTACCAGAAACACAGCATGTTTCTAATGAGGCTCATAAAACAACCCTTGATAGTTTTTAAACGAACGTATTTTGAAAATTGTGCGGACATCACAAAACCCGGCAATGGTTTAGTTCCGGACTCGCGGTCATCGTTACCAAGTGAGTTCCCGATAGGTATGTGAACTTATTTTTAACTTCGTTTTACTCATGTAAAAGCTATTTATGTCTTCCTGCTAAAGCCATTAGCAATTTTTGTAGTGTATTTCCAGTAATTGGGAAAGTACTTGAGATTGTCTCCCACAGCGTTGGACCTCGATTGCTCAGTAAAGGGTGCCTGACAGTAACACTGTCAAATGGAATATTCCTTATCCAATTGAAGAAAAAAAGGACTAAATTGCTTTATTGGTTGGAAAGCGCCAATCACCTTTTGAACAACTAGGGATCAGTCTTTCGCTTTTGACCTTTTTACTAAACTAGCAATAACAGATAGGCGTTTTACAACTGCACTCTTTTTCTATAAGAACCTTTTTTATAAGAACATGAGGCTGAAAATCGCCAAAAATTTAAGAACATGCTGAGGCTGAGAAAAGGTGAAGAACATTTATTTATGATGATAACCTATTGCAAATAATTCATGCAGTGTTATTAAAACTTTGCTTTTCGGTGGGCTTCTTGACTAAAGTTCATGTACAAATCAATGCATACACAAATGCACCACACACAGAACATGTATTATTTATATTGTCTAAAATCAGTAAAGATATTTATTAAGAGCATGTTTAAGAACATTTGAGGCTGATATCTCAAAAATATTTGAGAATGTTCAGGTCGTTCAGCCTCAGCCGAACAGTTCGACGTTCTTAGAAAAAAAGAGTGTAATTGCATGGTTTGAGCACACAAATTTTGAACCTTTATGAGAAAAGCTTAGGAGAGAGCTATGCATATATTTATAGTGATGAAGTAGAAAGGCAGCTGTGATTGTACGTGACTGGATATGCACAGTTTCCGAAACTGGCATTGGCCGTATGATTCACCCTTCATCGTATCTTTATGAGAACTTCTGTCACAACGGAGGCGATTTTAAAATATCTGCAAGTGTTATGAACAAAAGAACCAAAGCATAAAGTGCAGAATTTAGAAGCAGATCTCATTTGATGGAACTTTTGGCTGTCAAATACATGTAGCCGAAGTCGTTGGACCTATTATACCTTCAATATGTGATTGGATTACAAAACATATTTAACCGACACAGTTCTCCTCTTTCCACTTTTAAACCAGAGTTTACATTTTTAATCAAAAAAATGGTTGGACCGCAGTCTGTTTGGTTTACTGACTGACAAGCTAGCATGACAACAAACAAAGCTTCTATAATTTGTATAATGTTTGAGAAAACAAAGTGTTTAACATATAGTGCTCGCATCACTTATTTTTAAAAATGTTTTTCCAGTTCTCACGACCCTTTTAGATCTTTACGTCAGAGATATTGTGTCACTATAAGAGGCGTGCACTCGTGCTAAAAAGTGATGAGAGGCTTTTTGTGTTGTAATTGAACAGAAGGACGACCTCACACAAAGGTCAGTGGCACGAAATGCGACATCAAAACAGAACACGAAACACTGCACAATCTTGCACTATTGCAAGTGTCAAACCATTCTGGTAAACGTTTTCTTCCAGAAAAACACTTACTCCAAGCTTGCGTTATCTGGAATACTGACAGTATATCGTGAAAAGGGAAGGGCCAGGTTGGCAAACGAACAGCGCTTTCCACATACACTGAACTATAAGACTACTGAGGCAAAGTGAAAGATTGTAAGTTTTTGTAAACATCCACTCGATCTGTTTACCAAACAGTTACAAACAAACAAACATCCGGGTTAAGGATCCCAGTCTGTGCTGGGGCTTCTTTGTATCGGATGTGAAACTGGGCCGATTTTGGTTGGACGTTGTCTAACTTCAAGTTCAAGATTTGAATATCGTAAAACCCAGCTGGCTGGAGAAATGAACTTCTTATATAATAAATCTATGTTGCTGTTCTAATTGTCATATAATCACAAATTGTCCTTGAACTTCTGTCATTAAAACGACGAGAGAGTTCTAGACATTTTTGAGTTGCACATAACGAAGTGACAATTGTTTGGTCAACGAAGATCACTGACACGCCGATCTGCAATCACAAACAACACTGAGTATTAGCAAGTAAGTTTGCATTTGAGCTTTGTGTCGTCCTTTTATTTTGATAACCATATTTATCTTAGTTTAAATTGCACACAGTACGACCAAGACTGCGTGTTACCTATCAGTATTATAGCAGCAAATCAATTGCACTTTGTCTTAGGTCAGGAGTTAAAGAACATCTTCAAACTGTTTTAGAAAGAACTTTTGACTTTTGTTTCGATGGCCAAATGAAGTACACGCGAGAGTTTGGCATGGAGCTTTTTCAGAATGTTCTTGAAAGGCAATGTATGGGTTTTAGCTTTACCAAGTTTCTGAAACGTATGACAATTGTAGCATAAAGATAAGGCTACGCCTACGTTGGTGCTATTTCAGAGGATTTATACAATGTGACATGCTGTGTGTGTGTGTATGTGCGAATGTGTTGGTATACGACAAAACTGGAGATGATGTGACCGCTTAACTGCACGGTTTTGTCGTAAGATATCCCCGGATATATGCTAAAGACTTCTAATGGTTACAGATAATTACTGCAAATTTTCTACATTAACTTCTTGATCGTACAGCGATTTTAACTAATTATGTGTTAATGGCGTGTCTTGTGGTTTGAAACAGAAATCAGAGTAATGCCATGAAGGAAAACTGTTTGGCAGTTAATATGTCAGATTCTATCGCGTTTTGTTACGGCTAAGTTCGACCATAGATATGATAACATCAATCTCCAGCTATACATGTAAAACAAGCGTTTCCGTTGGTTAACATGAAAAACAACCTAAAGGCTAAGTACAAGTGTGTACTTGTCGAACGAAAGCAAAACATTTGTCTCTTTTTTTGTTTCGTCTAGTTGCTGTATATCATCTTGCCCCTGAACAGTCAAACATGCAATCTGGTCAGTGGGTATCCACCTTTGGATGGCCTTGGATAGATAGTGGCACTTGAACTGAGCAGATTTGAAAGTCCAATTGTACCAAATTCCTTTTTGATCAGCATTTTTGATCAAAGTTTTTAAGTGCAGTAAAGGTTTAAACCACAAGTCGCGTGGGTGGGTTTGTTTTATTGCACTGTCAACTCGTAATCGATGATTCTTATCAGAAATGGATCATCGGCTTTACCCCAAGTTTGCTGTCGGAGATAACGGAACCTTTTGGATAAGGTATAAAAATCACACCTGTTGAGCAATCTATCCGTATGAGAAACAGATTCAGAAATACAGAACCAACCACTAGATAAGTATACCATTTTTCGTACAGCAAAGTAATCAACAGGGTGGAGAAGACATCTTACAGACATCCGTGCCCAATTCCAAACTTTGAACAATGCCAATGGTCAGATGTGAAACTTGAAAGGCGGATCATGTACCAGTGCATTAGCACGCTATGAAAAACTTATTTCAATAGGCGGACAACAACAGCAACAACAAGAACGGTCACTATTCTAGTGTCTATTAAAAGAGGAAAGTAAAAGATTGAGAAAATATTCTGGTTAAGGCGACAAATATGCTTGTTACCACTGAGTGAAGAGGAAATTAAGACTCATGCCTCACTGATTGTGTAATAGAAATACGTTAAATGAATGCTTTTGACATGCTTTTGAGTTTGAATGAAAACTTCTGCTGCAAAAAGTGCTAGAGACACATACAGTGAAATACATTGTTAAACATATCTTATTAATTAATTCGTTCAATGTTCTGTGCCCAAAGGGATTTTCACTAACACGCAATTACAGTATAACTGTAGATTGGACAAAGTGGTGAAAATGTTAATTAGTAAGAAATAGTCAAGAATTATAAGGATGTTCAAACGATTGGGTAGGTTTACATGTGAGTTAAAATGAGATAACAAATACAATACTGGATTCAAATATTCATCACATCATAAAACGGTCTAACACATGTCTGATAATCCCCAATATTCTAAACTTATGTAAGCCAGTGCCTTTTTACAGTGTATCAAACGTGCATTGACTATCGTAGACTTTAGTGTAGAATTACACACATTTTGAAATCCTACAGATGATCGATTACTCTTTTAGTGTTTTTTAAAGAAACAATTGGTTATCTTCTGTAAAAACCAACTATACTTTGCAACTGAACGGTATGCTGACTTCTGTACAAGTCAAAAATACATTACAAGTTAATAGCCTTATGGGGAAAATGTTAGGAATCAAAAAGAATACACGCCGGACACCTTAATTAAAGACAAATAGTTTTTACGAAGTTCGTTTGTCAATGAAGCGAACAGCAAAACATGGGTGCATATCTTTACATTTTTTGTATTTTGAAATTTGTGATATAACAAACAAGGTAGATATCTTTTGATCGCTTGGAACTGCATCTCGGCAGTGTAGTTTACAACAAATGTGCGATGTCGGACTAGATGATCCTTGATGGGTCACGGGTAAACTAGTTGCTGAATGCCAAGGATCGCTTAAATGACAACGTAGAATTCCGTTTATCATCATAAACATCGCTTTCATCAAATTTTAGCGAGGGAAGCTAAAAATTGCGAAGAACTATTTTCCGTTTTAAATAGGTTTTATTACTCAAGTTTTGAAGCGAAACATTATTTTAAAAAAAACAAAAATAGATTTGCTGGTTCATTAGTTGTCGTCAGTACCCGTAAATCTAATTTTACGTCATAATGATTAAAACTGAAAATTCCGCTTTGTTTTTATTTCAGGCAACGATAGTAGAACATTTATTTTAGACAGACGTCGATCAAATTATCAAAGGCTCAACTGTGGCTTATTAAAATCACTTATCATAGTAAACTGCACTCTTTTTTATTAATGCAGAATTAGATATCCCCCATTGCCGCTAACCTTACTGAAGTTGTGCAGAATCTTTCTAATATTAACTACCATAGTTATATTTTGCATAAGACTCATTAATAAGAGCATCGAGATATGGAACCTTCAACCTTCATCTTTGGTGATCTTTTTAACACCACTTAAAAGAATTTTAATTATGCTAAACGTCATTATTGCTTTCTCATCTAGGAATGTAAATTAGAGAACTAATCTTTGTGATGGATCATTTCTTTATTTAGTTACTTTAGCCCTTGGAGGAACTTGAATTTCTTTTTCATACATAATAAGCTTTGGTTTTGTTCTAACTTACTTTTTTAACAAAACGTATCGACATTTAATGGATGCACTTATTTGTTCATTATTTTAAGAGATGTTTTTATAGGTTTTGATTCCAATTACAGCCAACAAAAAGGACCAGGCCAAGACGAATTTGTCAAATTTGATAAATGGCATGTTTTTGTTTAGTAATGGGTGAATAAACAACTGACTCTCTGCCTTATCTGTAACTCGGGCAGTTTCCTGGTTTCTGCTAACAATTATGAAAACTCGTTGAGATAAGGTGCGCGGTATGTGTTTCGTGATAAAGCGCTGGCTGGGTTTTAAGTTCATCGCCCTATCTAGTATCGGAACCGCTATCATTAGCAAGTGGACCTTGGTTAGCCTTTCCTACACGGAAACTCGAGTTTAAATATTCCCGGCTTGGGCTGATGCAAACGACTACGTCAACAATTATTGTTAAGTAAACAGGTCAATTAGTGGTAATGGGGTTTGATATTTTTGTATAACAACTGTTGCAGATCACGACGCAACTACGTTTTTGCCCGTGTCTACAGTGAAACTCAATATCCCGGACTCGTGGCCTCGAGCTGAGGTTCAAAGAACCAGCCCAATCCACAGTTCAGACACTTCTGATTGATATCACCGAGGAGAAAAAATTCAGGAGTGATTCTTGTACGGTGGTGGTGACTCTTCGCTCACAACGAACATGAAGTGGATACTAGCAACAGCGTTATCGTTGGCGATGCTCTGTGCTAACGTATACTCCGAGGTATGTAAGTTGTCGAAGTAATTTGTTGCTGTTGTGTCCAGGTTTGATCCCGATTTAGTCTCATTTCCGGCCATCCTTCAATCTGCGTTTCCAAAGCGCAAAGATGAGGAAAACTTAGCTCATTTTAGGACGGGTACCTTGGTCTTTGTAAGGTTGCATGACAGATTGTAAAAGAAATAGCAGTTCCGTTGTGCTTAATTTCTTGACAAGGAAGGGCCGGCCTTGTGTTTTGGGGTTTTTAACAGTTTAAAGAGACCCGGGACCTGCCTTGCGGGATTTGCGAACGGGATCAAGACAAATAACGTTCTGAAAGCATGGCGCTGCGTTTGCAGCCCCCTCAACCCCAAAGTAAGTCCGTAATTAGATTTCTACACCACCCCGTTATCACTGATAAACCTATTCTACTTTAAAGCTGATGAATTGTTCGAACAGTGGTACAAAAAACGCAATGGGTCTTCTAAATGTCCCACTACCAACTCCGAGCAATTACAAACGTCGGCTTTTGGGTGATATTGTACATTGCGTTGTAAGGTTTCTAGTGTTGCATAAGTACTAGTCTATTCCTATCGACCAAGATAATCTACGGATCCTTCAGTTTAACAGGTGACGAAAAAATAGCATTTATTAGTGTTTGGTCCGTGTTCTTGTTATCAGATGTTCGTTGTAAAACATACGTATATGCAGGTGATATTGCATCGCTATTGCGTCGAGTGCTTTTGAACAATCTGTGGCTCCCAACAGAGGTCATTTGGGCACTTAACTTTACAAGAAAGCTGCCCATGACTAGATTTGCAAAACAACGTACTAACACCTAAACAAATCGTTAATCAACCAAACAAATAGTGCTAACATCCACCCCTGTCGCGGCTGCAGTTATTTTCACAGGAGTCATTGATGACATTATTAAACAGGAATTACAACGTTAGTACTCTCGCTAACTCACAATTGTGGTACGAAAACTCAAGCTTCACTCGATGTCAGCCGATAAACATGCGAAAACCGATCGAACTGGAGCTTTATTGATAATGTTCAGCACTTTCCGTCAGTCTGTCCAGAGTTAAGTTCTCAGTAGTGTTAATCTCTAAAGGAAATTGCACGTGCAGCGGTGAAAGGAAATGCGCTTTCAAACAAATGGAGTTGATCAGGCCTGGAAAGATATTCGCCATACTGCTTTGACACGCGTGCGAATCGTGTGATTTTACACTGTTTTAAAATTGAGCCATCGGGTGATACTTCCTTTTCAGTTACACTGTGTCAAACTTTTTTTCGGGAACGATTCATAAAGTAGAAAACTGGCTTTTGCTGATTTTTATAATGAGAATACTTTCAAGTGGGTGAACGACAACAATTTAGAATATTCTTTGCTTTGGTGTCTGTTTAAACTGGACTAATCCTTCGTGATAAAGTACAGAGACGTCCACATACCTAACATTTTAATTTGGTCTTTTCGAAAACCATCATTGTCACATATTGTGCTACAAATGAACTTATTTCTGCTTCTTCATACCGTGTATATATAAACAAGCTTCTTGGTGTATCCTCTCGTCAGTGCAAAATCTCTTCTCTTTTACTCCAGTTCAGGAAGTCAGAAATAACTTAAAGAAGAACTATTCCATTTTCACAACACATTCCCTATACACATATATACATAAACGCTGTTTGCAACACGGAAAATTTTTTGTTGTTCCCCATTCGATCAAATATCAAAACTGAACCGGAATGGAGTGAACAAATGAATTCAGTAAAAGCAACCAGTGTTGATCTGACTGATACTTCAGGTAATGATGCAGCTTTTTAGTGATGGAACTATCCAATTACCGCGATCTTATGTACATCGTACTTTTTTCAACTTTAATATGGAGTGAGTGGTATCGTTCGCCACTTTCATTCTGCTCTGGCGACTCAGTCAAACGAAACTATAATTTCTTGCCCACCAACGCTGTGGCATCAAACTGAGAACTATTACAAAGAGACGTACAAAGTAATGGCACACAAAACTGTTTTCCATATTGTTCAAAAGAAATAGGAAATTTTGAGCAAGGTCTGGTAAGGAAATGTGCAATGCGGAGTAAAGATAGTTAGAACCACTAAAACTGTCTTTCTATTAAGGAAAATTTATATAAAGCTTTGAAATACACTTAACTGTAATTAGCTTGGTGTTACTTGTTAATTTTGAAGTGGTGCTTTCTAGGTTTAAACAGTCGCGTCTGTCCGTACGAAACTTGTTCAAAATGCCCTGAGGCTTACGCTCACTCCATATGGAAATTAAATTATTAAGTAATGTTAATTTAGACTTTTGAAATCTGTTTTGTGTTTGCTTTCATTGATATTTGAAGAAAGAAGTTTTGTTTATTTATAGGCACATAAGCTTCCCATACTGATGTTTGTTAAAGTTTCCGCTAACCCTTAAAAGGTCGTCAGTCTTTTTGTGATTTAAAAGTTTTTATAGTGTCCAGTGTATAACATATGTACGTTCTAAATGTGTGTGGCAAAACTCGCTTGTCTATCGAAAATTGTAACAGTCAATTAATCATATTAAATCTGACTACACATTTTTTGTTTTTTACTATTTCTTCGGCGTTATCAAATTGAAAACATATGTATGTCCGTTCTACGCGAGGTCAAATACTTGGTTTGGCTCTTAAAATATTTGGGTGATTGCGTGAACTTGTTCTGGCCTTGTGTTGTAAATAATCTATCGACACGACAGCAAAAATTATGAATGGAGTGTTGAAAACTTTGAGAAAAGTCCCAGTTTCTCACTTTATATCGGTACAGTGACATTAGGAGCAAGATGTTCAAATGTCAATGCGGTTTCTCTCAATTCACATTGCGTACAGAAAGAACTTTTGTCCTGATTCAGTGTTCTAGAACATGTAGACGCTATGAAGATTTATTCAAGGTGTTAAAAGGTGCTTTCACCAAATGCTTGCAAAATTCTAACAAGTTTATCTTGTAGTTCGCAGTAGCGCTGTCGACGTCTAGGTTGCCCTACGTTCTACCCCTGCTCTCTATCATTCAAAGTAAGCTTTTGAACTTTGCAAAAAGACTGAATCCGGTAAACCCTTCGTCACCTCATTTGCTGGATTAAAAAAGAAGCCGATTATTCAGTAATATTTTATTAAAAGTGCACAAAATAAGATATGCTAAAGAGTGAAAAGTGAAAGGCATGTTGCAGGTGTTCATCAACTGTTTCCAAAGTTGTGGCACTCTAAGAAACAAGGAATAAGATACACTTCTACTGTTCAAGAGATACATCATGAATGATTACCCGATGGGTTTTCATTGACTTGTTCAAAAGTTAAGGCTTCCTAAGACAAGTAAAACGAAACACTTCTATTCTTCAAGAGTGAACATACATGTATTGACATTTTCGTTTGAACTGTGATGGAGCACAATTAAAGAAACAAAAACAACAACAACACTCCAAGGGACAAATTACACTAGACACTTATACTCCTTGACAATGAAGGATGCCTTTAAGAAGGCAATACGGAGTATTCAATAATTACGGCCTGCAACAGGTGGAATTTACGGTACTGAAAATAACGTCTTGACAGTAATGATCGAAGCTACATCGTGTCTGTATATCGGAGGCGTTTGAACACAAAACTGCTTTTAAAGTCTGTTTTCAACATTATGATATTGCTACGGTGTTTCGAGTTGTTGTTAGAATTGAAACGTGGCAGCCTTTCAGCGAGATTGTTTTTGCTATATGGAGTAGGAAAGCAACATTCTAGAGATATAATTAAATCTACTATTGTATTTCACCCTTTGAATCAAGCCCACGCAGCAACAATCTAGCAATTACTCATGTGGTCGATAATAGCCTACCAATTTTGAAAGTCGTTACAAATATTAGCTTCATTCATTCACAAAAATTTGTTGTTAGAGCAGAATTTTTAAAGTTGATCACAACGACAATAGTTTGGTATTCAGTGGCAAAGAATGTTTATGAGTATTGTCATTTTTTGCATGTTGTTTTTCCAAACATGGGTAGAATAAAAACAACTTGATCTTGAAACTGAAAATGTCCTGCATATATTTTGCATAAATACCAACGGTCCAGTTTTCAACTGCATTCCATTTTCATTCCGTTCTGTTCTTTAAGGTGCTGATTACAGCTTGAAGAAACTAATTCTCGCAAAGTAAGAATATTTTCTCATTCTAATTTATCTTTTTAACTTCTAATAGTTCTATTGTTACTTCCAGTTCCATCATTTTTGATAAGATGCTACAACATTGATAGTAAAAAATTTTAAACGAAAATGTGGTGAAGAATCTATGGAAAAACAGAAAAGTTTAGTTGGAATATACCCCTATAAGGTTATTTCAGAAGAGTGACGACTTTCACAATGGTTTTGCCATCAGACCGACGCAATTAATAGTGAGAGAAGAAAGACATTTCGAATTCGATTTTGTTTTCTGCCGTTCTACTGAACCCATTGTGGGTTTTAGTGCAAACATTTTAAAAAGAATCTGGTCTTGTTGTCACTGCTGTTCACACCAGTTATGCTATATATAACACTTGCAGTCATGCTAGTTTCTTTTCTAAATTTGTCTTCTTAATTTGGCATTTATACGACATCCATGATATTGTACGATCAAACCGTACATTCCATAATTTATGGTTGTAACCACATAAAAAACAAAACTGTTGAAGCCCTCCAAGGCTCCAAAGCAGACCTTTATTGTGCATATTTGAAATGTATGTAAATCCGATTAACACTTAGTTAGTTAGTGTTTTGTTTCTAGTCGCTGTTCATGGTAGAGGAAAATCTTAAGAAGTGCACACAACAAGAGTTTAATGAGCGAAAAAGTGTATTCATACAAATTCCAAAGAAGCTTCATAGGAAGAAAGATGTCTTAATGCTTTAATTACGTTAGTGATATCAGTGGTGAAGCGCATACACTGCACGATTTTAAAGTCTGTTATTGTATTTTTTCTTTTGAGGGTTTTAAAACAGATCGAAGAAGAATATTTAAAATGAGGTTTTTAGCGAGAGAGCACTATAATAACTTAAAAGTTTTTGTATTTTTTTTATGAAACTATGCAGTAACTACAATATATCGATGAAGTATATTATTTCCTTCGCTTGATTTTAACCCTATCAAAGCTATTAGCACTCCCCAAATTTAACGTAATTACATATAATACTCGTGAGGACAAGAATGTCTCTACTAATTACCCTTAAACCAGACGTCATTATTATTGTGACCACACAATTAACGAGCTCAATGACACGATTAATTTAATATCGAGTTCGTGAGTTTTCGATGTTTTAGTACTGGTCATCGCTTTTTCAGGAATAGTTCGATTGCGCAGTTCAAAAGGAGTCTGTGCGATCTCTATATTTAAACTGCTGTAGTATGCACTGCAACTTCGCCTATATGCACGTTTCCGTTTCCGCCAGTCTTAAATAGTTCATCGTCCACAAAATCTGCTTATGCGTATAGTATACTAGTATACAGTCTATATGTATCTAAACTAGTAAATAACAATTGCTTATTAATATCATATAGTGAAAACCCGTGTTTCTACTTATGCCTCTTTAAAATTAACATAAATGTCATTTAACTGAAGAGTGTGGCTTGCCACATGAAACCTATTTTTAGACTGAGATATTCCCGAGCTTGTAGTGCCTTCTCGTTCCGTGTCGAGCACTTATTCACCACATGGTTTTGACCTAGAAACCAGTGTCACTGTATGTTTGTGTTCTTGTGTCTCTATTACTTTATATATTTGTTGATGTGTGTAGTATGTGGTATATTCATAACAGATTTAATCATACGCAAAACCATATTGGTTTATTCAGTATCGTCGAAAAGCCAGGCGTCAGGTTAAGCCTCCCGCAATTGATCATTTTAATCATTTGTGGAGTTGTGCGCCTGAGGAAGTGCGTGTTTTAGTGCGGAACAAAAAAAAGGAGAGCAAACGCTGCCATTTAACAGCAGGCAAAAAGTAGTATTTAGATACTTTTAATAATATTAAAGTGTAAATCAGAACTGTACTTGATTTTTGTTTGTAACTGGAGCAAAAATGCCGTAATGGAAAAATAAATCTTCGGCATGCACTTAAAGATTTAGTGTCGGAAATGCAAAACTAGATTTATGTTGTTCAGTTTCTAGGAGTTAACCTACGTTTATTGCAAAACCATCCAAATCCGATTAGCTCGTAAACAGAGGTGGCATCCGGCTAAACTATGATTGTAACAACTTCTCAAGTACTTTGGACAACATGGCAATTTTCTTTTTTGTTCTATGACAAGTTCAGCGTATTTGCAGAGCGAAATGGTATATGTTCAGTATGACATCACCAAACGTATTTGGACATTTTGCATGTCAACCGCGCCCCAGACGTCTTGGAGAGCATCTGACCTCAGAACATTCCTCAATGTTTCACTGAATAAACAGTGCTAACATACCTTGGCTTTCGATTTTTGTCTAATTAATTGTTATAATACGAGATCAAGCAACCCGTTTGCGAGAGTTACTACTGGTGGATTTTGAAAATTTGTTCGTGGCGGCAGCGCTCCGCCGAAGGCCGGGCAGATGCCGGAACAAGACATTTTGGAATTGGGTAGGGGAGGGGCCGGAAACACTTGTCTGGACACCCAGACTGAGATTTTTTCTGCTGCATTCTTTCTTACATACCTTTTGTAGGAGTGACAACGAAATGGAGGGAGGGGAATCAGGAAAGGACACTTCGGCCCCTCCCTATCCAAAATCTTACCCTTGCCGGGCATCAAGTCAAAACATATTTGTAGGTCAGTAGTAGATTGTTCAGTCTCCTCGTCCACCAAGGGTGGCTTCATCTTCTCTCTTCTCTTACCTACTCTTAACGGCCACCTAGTGAAAAAGAACAAGTCAGCATTCAAAGCTAACTTCAGGCTTTCAAAACGTTTGCATGCTTTTAACAACAACAACAACATTTTCTTTACTGGTACCTTGTTGACTACAATTACATTGCTAGTTACACAAAAGACAACGGTTTTATATACTCTCTTTAAAATCTTAAAAGTTACAAGTTATGTTGTTTAGTAAACCAATTAGCTCGAAAAATACAAATAAACTAGCAGGCAAACAACACGGAAAAGTGCAGCATGCAGCCGAGATTTTCAGTTTACCAACTCTTTTCGTAGCATATCATTTATTAGAATGGCACGGCTTTGAAAACGGAATAACAATTTCGAAAAACTGATACTTATAAAGGCCCTTGTGGAAACCGGGAGTTTGTTTCTTTTTTCTGAAACTGGGGTGTCTAACACCTGGGAAAATGAACGAAATTTACTCTAGAGTGGGATCGGAATCTTGAGATTTTCGGGCGGCATTCATTCTTGCACTTACAGTATGCGGCAAAGACTACTGCCGATAGACTACAGATAGACAACTGGTCACCTAGAGCAGGTCATGACATACTTGAGTTGCTTCTTAAGAAAAGATATCTCCTGAGAGAGGAACTGCAACACTGCAAAGTATTTCCATTGGAAGCATTGCGTAACTTCGACATACTGCGTCGAGTTGAGACAAAAACCGTCTGCAGAATCCCCAACAAACAAGTGCATGCAACTTTCGAAGCCAGCAACAGGTATCTTGAACAAGGTGGACTCAAAACACCTACATAGAATGTTCGTCCCTGATGAGCATTGACAGTCTTGGTCCGATTTTAGCACAGCTAGCTCAATAAAAAAGAAAGGAACTTCAGCAAGGTTGAAGGAGAGAGTGCAAGTAGCAAATGTAGTCAAGAGTGAGTCATGGAACTTGTCAGGCTAGTTATGGTACCATTGCAGCGAGTAAAAACCAAACTATCAGCGGAAAAGTTGCTGCCTTTAGTAGCGGAAAGTAAAACTTATACTTCGTTTTTGCCGTGAACGGTTCCAGCGACCTATTTCCACTGCTCTTTTTAAACTAAAGGCGTGCTGCAGCGGCTAACACGGCTTTTCAGTGCTCATTTCTTGTGTTTTGCTGCTTGTGTAACTTCTCTTGTTAAGTGAGACCGTTCATGCCTGTAAATTGTCTATACAGGAGAAATTAAACCAAACGTCGATTAAACGGTTCACGAACTTGCAAAAAAGCGTACATAGTAAGCAAACAGTAAGGGGTGGAATACACAAATCTTTCTTGTCAGTTTCCTTTTTTTTTGGTAACTTGAGCTCTCTTAATGCGCGAAAGGTGTTTGAGAGAAAGTTTTACTTACAAAAACGGTTTCCGACAAGTCAAGTTTTTTCTTACTCGAACCGAGTTTCGAAGCCCGATTTTAGACTACGAGTAGCTTCTTGTTAGGTTTTGTTTCGAGGTCTGGGATCAGTATTATTCGGTTGTGCAAGGACTAACACACTGAAGCAACTTTGTTTCCGAGTTGTGTCATTTCACAACAGTCCGCAAAGCAGGGAAAATTACAGGCATTAAATAAAATGAAATCTTGAAATCCTGCAATCATTAAACGGTCTCGGGGTCTCCATTTCCATCCATTAAAAAGCCCACCCCGATTTTTGAGTTTAACTACGGCCCAACATAGATTCCTAAAGTCAATTAATAACAATTAAAACAAGAACAAAGGCTCAACTGATTAAACCTAAAAAGAGTTAAAAACCAGAAGAGATTCTTCATTGATCAAGTTTATCAAACAAAAAAGGTCTTTTAAAGTTGTACAATGTCTTAGTGGAAGAATTTCCAGCTTCTTATACAAAATCGTATGTTATATCGCGTTTCGTAGGCGACGAGTCTATGTGTTTCGATTTTTCTAAGTAATATTAGTCTTCCTATTAAACTACCATTAAACTAGCCTTGAGGCTACGCGCGCCCATGCAAGCATTTATTTGATTAGCTTTTTCCCTGATGGAAGAGGGACACTGCTGCAGGTTTCCCTATTTAGAGCTGGCCCTTTGTACTTGTGTGGGGAGAGGTTACAGTCCACGATACCGGCTTTAGCCTACTCTTATCGACAAGCGTGTGGGTTCTTTTAATTCCTCCAATAGAACGTCGAGAGACTAGACCAACGGCTTAACGTCCCTGTCCACGGACGGTGTGGCGAAAGAAGGTCACCAAAAGTTTTACCCTCGACCAGGCCGAGGATTCAACCCGGAACCTTCTGGTTGGCAGTAAGAGATCAGCTAAACCAAGTTAGTCTGTCAATTGCTTTGAAAACCTCAAAGAGTTCGATTATTTGTGAAGAAAGGTATTTCGAAAAAACAGTTTAAAAAGATCCAGTGTTTCGCTTTCAGGGACTTAGCATTTGGAATTCCACGGACGGAGAAAGTTTTTTTCTGAACGTTGACTACATTTTCAAGCAAAACTTCTTATCTATCTGGTCAAACACTGTTCAGACAGGTGTCATGATTGTCTAGTACATGCGTTAAGCAAAAGTAGCTATGAACAGCAGATTGAGGTATACGCTGCTAATGTTTCAGGGCACAAGTTAAAGCCATTACTAGACCCTGATAATTCTAAACGCAGTTTCTAACAGTTACTGATTTGCATTTTATTTCAGAAACATTGTAGGAGTCTGTACAGTTTCAATTTTAAAGAGTAAGGCCCGGGTCAAACGGCGAATTTCACATGTGCCGAATGAGGTAGAACAATAGAATTTACTCATTTTTAAATAGCATTAGATTCGGCACATGTGAAGTTCGACGTTTGACCCGGGCCTAACCGAGAATAAAATCAATATCTTTACAGAGTTTTGGAATTAATACATTCAGTGCTTCTTAACTGGGATAAACTACACGCTTATTTTTATTAATACTAAAAAAGCTTTAAAAGAGCTTTGTTGCTGAGATGGGATCTTTTTTAGAAATACAAGGCAAAAGAAAAACAAACTCAATATTTATACAGAGTTCTGCGAATAATAGGTTAAGTGTTTCTTAACTGGGATAATATCCAAAATCTTAAATTTGCAGCTAGACGTGTACATAAGGAAACGAAACCTGACAATCGCTGGCTGCAGCCGACAGAGGAAACGACTTCAATTTTACGAAGGACCGTAAATACTCCGAAATGCTAAAAGCAGTTCAACTGAATGGTAAATTTTTTAAATACTGAGGAGACAAAGAGAAGTTTGCGCGTATACCACGCGTCAAAAAAAGGAAAAAAGGCGTGAAAACATTCCTTAAATTGTACCGGTTTTCAAAAGACGCCACGAATTTTTTTTTAAAAAAAACAAAGATCAAAAACTTTATTCCTGGGTCTTGCGACTCTTTTGTAAAAGAAGAAAAATAAAGGCTTTGTTATTAAGATGAGAAGAAACTGAAAGCAATCATTTAATAAACACCTTATAAGACGGTTGCTAGACCAGCCATTTTCCTCGTCGAGTTGTATTCGGCTTGCCTAATGGGTCACCAAAATACTACTGACTTGTAAAAATACCCAGCCATATTGGCTAGTTTATACAATACAATACAATACAATACAATACAATACAATACAATACAATATACTACAATATACTACAGTAAGGTTTATTTCAAGTAAGTCATGCATTTAACTTTTAAAAAAACTAGTTTTTAAACTTCCCGCTAAATCTGTAAAAGTACGTTAGAAATTCAAAATAAAAATAGTATGATAAAACAACACAAAATCATTAGTTAAGGTATATTTTTTATCATATCGTAATACATAAACAAAAACCTCGAAACAATCTGAGGTGGAATTTGCCACAGTTGAAGAAAATCGAACCTCAGTTAAAATTATTTGGTGAATGATAAACAGTAACCGTATATAAAAACCAATAAAACTTGAAAATCGACAGCAAGCATATCTCATCTCTCAATGTAAATGGGAGGTATCTTATATTGGTATATTAAATAAATAAACAACTATAGGAAGGAAGTCTTACAGAACTGAATCCGGTTTACCAAGCTACGTCTGTACGGCCCTTCAGTTTAGGGTGTGTGTGTGTGTTCTGACAAGCATCACTTGTGGTGCGCTAATGCAACTGTTACCATAAAATAAACATTGTTAAAAACTATTAACTCAGTTGGTAGAACCTTGACCTTCTACTCTGAAAGCTGGGATGGTTGAAGACGTTCCCGAGAAATGTAAACCGTGACATGGATAGGTTAGTAGATTGGTGACGGAGCAAAAATTCGAGAATCAAACCCGGAAAAGTTTATATTTGGTTTGTTTCAGCAAGGCGGGAGTTACCATTTCGGGTTTCACCCTTCATATAAACAAGTACCAAGTCTTTCTTTAAAACCTTCTTTTGAAGGCCAAAACTCATAGCTTTTCAGTATATGGCATTAGTAGGCCCCCGTCTTAGTAACAAATAAATAATACTGATATCCAAGGTTTGAAAACTTCTCCGCGTCTCAGTTTTCTGTTGGCACCACTCAGATTGCAGGTAGTGAGCTTCAGTGCGAGTGGTTTGTTTTTGTGCGCAAAGGTCAATTAATTGAGCTCAAATATTGGACTGAAAAGCGCCTTTTTTAAGGATCTGCACGTATTATAATGACCCAAATTTGCTCTTCTCGAATTGACAAGTTAATCCAAATTAGCCCAATCTAAAGCGATTACCGATTTAAGTATGTACGGTTCACGAAAGCCTCATCGTTAATTAAAGTGCATGTTTTCCTGGCACGACAGTTCTCGTAGTCACGAGCTACAGAGATCGGAAACCCAAAACTCGCAATACAGAAATTGTTCCAATCAATATTTGTTGCCTAGCCCAAATGCGAAGGCGGATCACGACATGGATGGCTTTCGTGTTCATCATTTTATTGTTCTTGTCTTCCAGTTGTTGTGCTTGATGCAAGTGAGTACAAATTATTATTTATCGTAGTTAGAAAAGTTTTAGCTTCCTGCTTGTCGTTAGCTTATACAAATATATGCAAGTGAGGGAATGACGCTCGTATTTCGGATAGGAAGCGCGTAAGAAGGTCAGTGCTCGGCGCACACCCGTCAGTCTTCCATTAATCATCCTTGAGTCGCTAGTTTTAATACACATTGAATCAAAAGTGTTTTAGAGTACTAGAAAGCATGACTATTATACATGTTCATGTAATTTAATATGAAAATGTAACAAGTTCTACGCCGTTTGTTGCTGGCATGTTTTTCTTTTGGAAATATAGATAGCAAAAGCCTTGTATATTAGAATGCGATTCATGCTTGCTCAACTTGCAGTTGAAGTCGCCTCCAGCCCGAAATCCAATTTACAGCATAAATTAAAAAACATGTAAGATGTTTTTTGTCCCACCAAAAATTTATGATGTGGAGAATGATGGTTTAGTGCATGGATCTGGTTGTATATGAGCTTATTAATGACTTAAATACCTATGCATAGCTGTTGCCGGTCATTTTCAGTCATAAATCATTCCTAGCTACTGCGTGTTGAGTGCTCATTAGGCGTTCTCGCCCAGTTTCTTTAGAGTGTGCGCCATGTCGGACAGGGTAAACTTAGTGCCTATTTGTTGCACTCAGTCTATTCGTTTAAAAAAGAGGCTAGAAAGCGATGTTTTATGGTAACGTTTAATTCCATTTTCAGTTCGATTCAGTTTAATTAATGGGTTTTGTAGTTATCAGAGTCCTTCAGACTTCGAATATGACTACAAGTATGACTACGAGGCTACGATAGAATGCGAGATTTATTAACTAACATTTCTAACACTACTATTGCTATTTCTATTGCTATTGTTTTTGCTATTGCTATTGCTATTGCTGTTACTATCACTATAACTATTACCATTACTATTACTATTACTGTTATGTTTCTATTACTATAACTTTTATTATTACTGTTACTGTTACTATTACCACTATTATTATTATTACTTCTGCTAAAACTGCTACTATTAAATTTGCCACAGCTACTACTACTGCTGCTACTTCTACTTAATAGTAATAATAATAAAAATAACAACAAAAACAATAATAATAATAATAATAATAATAATAGTATTCATTTATTTTATTTCATTTTATTTATTTTTATATGTAATAATATTATTAAAAATAATAATAATAACAATAATAATAATAATAATAATGACAATATATAATAACACATGTAAAATGAAAGCGGTAAAAGCTTCATAGATTAGAATGGACTGTGATTGACGCATGCTCAACCTGCAGTTGAAGTTGCCTCGAACCCGAAACCAATTTTCCAGCAAAATTACCAAATCACCGCAAAACTCGTTAGCTGTTTTTTGTCCCACTGAAAAGTCATGATGTGGAGAATGATAACAGTCGATTTTATCTCGGAACTTCTGAATGACTTAAATACGTCCAATCGTTTTCGTTTTTAGTCATAAATCATACTAAGCACTGAGTAAATGTTTACTAAGCTAGCCTGTGGAACCAAATCGTTGGCCCCTGAGGCACTGTCACTTAGTTTTGACATCCTGCAAATTTTTGTGCAACTATAGCTTGTCTCACAACGGCGTTGTGCTAGAAGTTGTACGACTTTTTCCTACTTATTTAGAAAAACTTAAGTATAAAAAGTTCTCAGTTCACATTTACTTGCATTGCGTAGTAAGGACTTTGCCCGAGATCACAGGCCGATACTTGCACGTGCTCCTATGTTATGCCCTGAGGTAATACTTTTAAACACTGTCCGAATTTTGTTTTTCGTGGACGCAGCAGAGGATGCTGTATGATATATGCTATATTTTTCATTTCATTGGATTAAAATATCCCCAAATTAAAAAGCGTCAATGAAAAATGACCGCCTTACGACCTCCAGCTCAAGATGAAAAAATAACTTTTTATACTGTACGTATACCCAATGTCTTGGCCGCATGGTAAAAGATGATTTTTTTTAAACTGTAACCCAAGTTTCACACTTGGCGCGTTCTTAAGACTAGTAAAGATCCTTTCTTCTGCCCTGGGCTATAGTCTGTGGATCGCGCTAACCGTGAAACTTTGGTTACAGCTATCAAAAATGTCATCTTTTACCATGCAGCCCAGACATTGAGTATACGCGCAAGTTTTTATCTTTATCCAAAGTTTGAATGTTTTGTTTATTTAAAACTGTATACATGTAGTATTTGACAGCATTTAAGGTTTTCTTTAGAAATAAAACATAATGTATTACTATTAGAACACCGTTTTTGATTTTCGGCCACTGATTTGAAAACCAAGAATTGATAGCGAAGAACTATTTTCTGTTTCGACTTTTTTTTTGTTGCAATCTATCGACGGAGTTTCAAAGGGTCATGTAAGCGGCCTGCCAAAAGTGTCGTGATGAATGATCTTATTAAAAACCAGCTGTTCAATACAACTTTGGTGCGACTTTAGCACGGCGTCTAAAGCGAACCCGAGCTAGAGTTGTGTAGCACGTGTGAGCATGCCGTGCTACACTGACGACTTTGGCGCAGGTTGGTTTTAGACGCCGTGCTAAAGTCGTGCCACAGTCGAATTTGCCAAGTTCGGGTGAGTTAGCACGACTGTAGCACGGTGTTTGAAACGGGCCTAAGAAGTCGTACTCGTAGTCAAATCTAAATGTCTCTAAGAGGTCGTACTCGTGGTCAAACTCGTACTCGTAGTAAAATCTATAGGTCTCTAAGAAGTCGCACTCGTAGTCAAACTCATAACCGTCGACAAATCTAATTGTCTCTAAGAAGTCGCACTCGTAGTCAAACTCGTATTTGTAGTCAGATCTGAAGGTATCTAAGACGACAAGTTGTACTCGTATACATTGTCAAACTCAGTACTCATAGTCAAGTCTAAAGAAGTCGCACTTGTAGTCAACGCACTCGTAGTCAATCGATAGCCAAACTCGTAGTCGTAGTCAACTTTACTTGTGCATGTATTTAAGTAAACCTTAAGACTTCTAACAAGTCGTACTTGCAGTCACAATCCTTACTCGTGATCAAATTTAAAAGCTTCTATTTTCGCTTGGTTGGTTGGTTGTCTCTCGAAAACGAGAATGACGTTAACATAGCACAAAATGAATTGATGGTTGTGATTTTGGTGATAAATCAGTGATAAGTGTCAGCGGTGTGCACGCATGTGGCTTTGAAGACCAAACTTTGAGGCGCATATGCGATTGCAGATTGG
>JAOBRG010375012.1:0-11539 GCA_027574985.1 Umimayanthus nakama
GAGCTCATCCCGTCTTCAAACCATGTAAACAGTAACAAAGAAATGACCAAACACAGGGGTAGTCTCATCCCGGGATGAAAAGTCTCATGTAAACAGGCCCTAACTGAGAACTTCGGGGTTGAGAGGCAGAGATCCTAACCACTGCGCCAACCCCTCCGCTAGTCCAACCCCTCCGTTGTTGTACACCAACATGGCGGCTATGACGTCACATGCGGACCAAGAAATGCGTTGTAGCCTTGTACGAGCTCCTTATCTGTTCAGAGAATTAATTCGCTACTTTCAAACTTAAATTCACAATAGGTTCGTGCTGTTAAACTGTTACTGAGTCCATCAGGAAGACAACCAGAAGATCCGGCGGATGCTGCCAAAAGGTACTGGCCTTCAGCCAATTGGCCTTGCAATCGTAAAGGTGGGATCACCACTAGTACTGGGTAGTTAAACAGCTGCTCAGTCTATAGCTATCAAGAATGCAGTTGGAGAATTCAGAAGATGCTGCAACGAGATAGCGGGTTGCAATTTATCTTGATATCATGATTATCGGGATATAACTGGGTGGATGGAGGTTCGCTGTACATTCTGTTAAATGAGATTTTTTTCTATCAAGAAGACAGCGCAGTTTACCTTAATGTAATCGATATTGGGAAACTGCTGAACGGAGTTAGTAGGTTTACGATGCAATTCACCTTGCTACATATTTTTTTGGGACAATGGAGTAAGGGCTGTACGCACAACTTGCAATTGTCGTTTTTCAAGTTCACAGTCAGGATAGTATCGTAGAACCGTACACAGGAAGAATGACACAGCGTTTAGACACCAATATGCACAGCGTTGTGACAGCAAAAACAGACATGGCGTTGTGACAGCGCTAACAGTGGTAGTGACAGGGCTGAGATAACGATGCACAATTAGTGGGACAGCGATTGCAACTGATAGTGCTTTGACAGCGCTGTTAATTGCCACTGACCTCTTTGACAGTGATATGCACATCGCTGTCACACTAAGAGGGGCCTAACGCATCTAGAACGGGAATGTGAACGAAATTCAACTTCCAGTTTTCTATTTTCTTGTTTGTGTATTTCAATCGTTTCTACTTGACTTTGCGTGAAAGTGTGTGAGCGTGAAAAGCTAGAGACTTTAATCTCGAAGCCGCACGAAGAATGAAACGACTGATTTTGTACTTTGTCGTCCATGTTCTCTAGAAACCACAAAATAGAGCATTTTGCGTTCTGTTGACTAAAGAAGACGACGGAAAGGTGGTCGGGTGGTTGTATTCCCACGTTAAGGGGTTGTATTTTGTAATTAAGGCTATTGATTTGTGTCGTTTTCGTTGACGTTCCCGCTCTAGTTGTGTAAGGTCCGTAATATGAACATCGCTGTCACAGCGCTTTCAGATGTCACCACTGTCACAGTGCTGTCAGTTATCACCACTACCACACTTGTGTGCACAGTATTTATTCAGCTTTATCGATGTAATCGTTATTGAAGTATTCATCGCTTACACACCAATGTTACTGTCAGTAATGTCACAGTGCTGTCTGGGCCGCTGCTTTCACAATGCAGTTAAGTATTGTTCCCAATATCATCTGTAATGGTCGGCGACCGTCTGCGATCGATGTTTTGCAGATACCACACAGAAGTGTTTCCAATATGCTCTGTAACGGTCGGCGACGGTTTGCTGTAATCGCTGATCGTTACGGTTCATTTGGAAAACAGGCTTTTTAATAGCGCCAAACAGTTTTTTTCATTCTCATTGGGCAGTTACTGACACGTGGTTTAAGAGGAACAATGATATGTCGGCGATTGCCGCAGACCATCCCAGACACACGTTCCCATTAAATTCCTCCTATTTTGGTGTGGTCGTAATGGTTGGGTAGAGTCAAGTTCTACTCCCCCGATTACCCAGAGCGTTGGTAGCCGACCGTCGCAGACACCGTGTTAAGTGTTCTCAAATGATCTGTTACAATCGGCGACGGTCTGCGGCACGCAGTCGGCGACCGTCGTCCATCGTTTCAGATCAAACGGGATGTCTCTCCCCTTTAGGTACTACACAGAAACCGGAGACATTCCAGGAACCCTTTTTAGAATGCCAGACTACAAGTCCCGCGAATGTCTGGTTTTGAAGTCCCTGCGTCGGCATGGAACTTCGTCGGTAAGTGATTCAAAACAGACCTTGTCACGGTTTCTGCCGCCATTTCGGCAGGGTAGCAAAGTGGCTCAGATGAGAGCGTTTGTATGAAAACTTGGCACCAAATACCTTTAATATTATTAATAACACACTGGTTTTAAGAAAGTTATGAAATGAAAACTTTGATGTTGCAAAAGGAGAACTGATTGCCAAAACTTAAGGCTTGCGGCCGTATACGAAAGCGCCGGTCTAGTTACAATTTAAATTTTCCATATATTTTGCTGTTGTCCGCGTCCGTGAAACGCTTATAACAAACGCTCTTATTTCGAGCCACTTATACCGCATTCATACCAAGCACTAAATATGATTTTATTAAACTGGTTCGACTTTAAAATGTTGATTTTGTAATGTGTTGATAGATTTTTTCGGGTTCTGAAATGAGCATTTCAATGCTATAACGATACATTAACACAATTATACAGATTCTAAGCTAGTTTGAGTACTGCAACTGTCAAGTTAATTTTCAACTACGATTAACTTAAACCTGTTTGACGAGAAGTGTGAACGTGGCTTTAGCCTTCGTATCGAAACGGCGGCGGAAACCGTGACAAGGTCTGTTTAGAATTGATTTATCTGGTTGTTTTCCTAGTTATATACTTTAATAAAGTTCAGTAGCTCCTCTTCCTTAGTTATTCCTCACCTTCAATTACTTTGTGTTCCATTTTGAAACCCTTCAAGACCACTTCCTCTGTTTCAGTTATCTTCCCAGATTTACTTGCTTATTCACTTCACGGTATGGACGCATGGGCGTTCTTTTATCAAGATACAATTTGCACTCTTGCGCCATACAAAAAGCGCGAAAATTTGGCATCTTTTGTTCTTATGCCGACTTAGACTCAGCTGCCATCCAGTCTCGTCATAGCAGGTTCGACCCGACTTTGTTCACACTGACAAAACCCAAAACCGAGTGTAGGCGAACCCAGGTTAGCTTTACAAGCGCAGTTCCCCAAACGCCGCAAATTTCGGTGGGTAAGCGCACGATTCCGCACGCGCAAAATCAAAATTAACCCGGGTTCGACCTGGCCCGGTTCGAGCCCACCTCTGGTGGTGAGTTGGTTTAAGAAGTGCTTAGTACAAGGCAAAACTAGCGCTAGTTGGCTTTAAACTAACCAGATTTAGTTTCGAACAACTAGCACACCTTATAAGTGTAAGTTTAAACCCTTTATGAACTTACACGCTTTTTTTTATAAGAACCAGTAACTTTTGGCTCAGCCTGGGCTGTTCTAAATTTTTCGGCGATTTCAGCCTCAAATTGTTCTTAAATTGCTCTTCTTTCCCAATGTTTTTAAACAGTGAGTCAGTTGCCTGGATCAATACTTGTAAAATGACATTAAGAATCATTAAGAAATAGATGTGTTTGAAACTTGTCAACACAGCGTTCGCAAACGTGACGAGCTTGCCTTTCTCTCTTCCAACGTCCAATGGCGACGATCAAGCTAAATCTGACAAGTTTTGTTTTCATGTACATCTTAATTTGTGTACAAGGATTAAACTTAGCTGATCAAAATTTCAGCCTGGTGATTGCTCTTAGCTTGTTCTTAATTTTTGGGCAAATCTCAGCATGGGTGTTCTTATAAAGTTTGTTTTTATAAAAAAAAAGCGTGTATACAAGTCCAGGGTTTTAGTGTAGGTCTTTAAGGTAGTAACTGCATTGTCGGCGTGATATCTTCAGTATAGTAAACCCGGTGTTGTTTGCTTCCCTTGTATAGGAAGGCTGTACAAAGGCCTTCATGAATATTCCTTTCTTGATGCGACTGCTGTATGTTCACAGCTACTGCAGTCTTGTATGGAACCACGTGGCGTCTCACCGCCTCAAGATGAACGGCTCAAGGGGAGTTATTGAGGGCGACTTAGTGTGTGATGGTGAGTATTCAGAGGCAACTGCGGAGACACGTAAGAGTCTATGAACATTAGAGCGAGTTTTGTTTGAAATTGAAAAACTCGCTCGCTTCATGTTTATTTTTAGTTTCATTGAGGTAAAGGCAGCAACGAGTTCATGTTATTTTTTTGTAAAACTGTTTGCGAGGCGAGCTAAAATGGATTTACAAACTGTATAGATGTTCCCTCACAGTCTGTTGAAATGCAGCTTTGTTAGCTGTGAACAGAGTCTTGTTTGCTCGACAAATCAAAATCGCAATTTCAAAACATGACGTCAAGTGACTAACATGTTCCAAACTCAGTAAGATGGCACTAGCGTTCGCTGAATTTTCGCGGAACCATTCAAAACTCGAAAAACTCGGTTCTGTTTTTTTAATTATTTTCATTGTTCGAAGTCAAAAAAACTGCTCGTTCATTATTTTTAACTTTTTCTTCTTCTTCGTCGTCTTCGTCTTCATCTCCTTCTTCTACTGCTTCTTCTTCTCCTTCATCATCTTCATCTTCTTCTTCTTCTTCTTCTTCTTCTTCTCAAATCTTGTTGTTATTTATAATTTTTACTGTTTTTATCATTTTTCTGTAGTAGTTGATTTTCGATGTGAAGTGGACGCTGAACGGCCAACTTTTCAGCGACCATCGGACGGAGCACCAGTTCTTACAGAGACAAGAACTCGCTCTGGTTTCACAGCTTCTCCCTCCTTCCTTGAGCAGCGACCCGCCACAGAATACTCGCATGAGGATAGCAGAACAGAACCAGGCTTTGACGGGAGTACTTCAACAGGAACATCCACTGCAGTAAATCAACAGAGGGAAAACCTTGTGAGACGAAGCGGAGTTTGTAGGAGTGACGTAAGAATAGTGAACAGCCTTGACGTGGAAGCTGGGAGATACTCCTTTTGTGACGTTGTTCTTCCTATGGTAGGACACAGCACTGTTTATCCTGAGAACGAGGCGGGAGAAAGGTGAGTCTGTTTAAAACGGCAATTCACAAGATAAAAATCTCTTTACACTGTATTAGAATACAGTACACAAAATGTTATGCCTCTCATTTTCTGTGCATTTCTTTTTAGTTTGAGAGCTAGGCTCGCCGCTGACGGCTTGACAAGCGATAGTTTCCGGTAAGAGTTTGTAAGAATTTTTTTATCTCTCATTTTCCATGATACAAACGGCTTCTTTACGTAGGTTGCATTGCACGAGCATCATTTATAATTTTTATTGCTTATTACTATTACTATTGCTATTATCGCTATTACTTTATTACAGGTCTAATCACTGTTACTATTACTGTTTACTGTTACTATAATACATGATTATTTGTTTGTTGTTGTTGTTGTTTTTCGCTAGTTCTAGACCATTTGTAGAGTTTGGTTCATATATATTTCGCTTCAAACGATGCCTCTTCAGTGAAAATATGAAATAAATTTTATTTCATATTTTCACTGAAGAGGCTTCGTTTGAAGCGAAATATATATGAACCAAACTCTACAAATGGTCTAGAACTAGTGGAAAACAACAACAACAAACAAATAATCATGAAGAAAACCACTAGCCATACAATTTATTTATTAACAAGAAATACTATAATACAATCTACAATGTACTACTATCTATTGCTTGTGCTGTGGCTTTTTCTATTGCTGTTACTTTTGCTTAAAGTTTTTATTACTTTTACTTAACTATAACCATACCCTGAAAACAGAGGTTTTTCCTGGCACGGGAAAAATTAACAGAAAAGAAAAACCTCTGAAGAAATCGTGTCAAAATCATGTTGAAGCATGCGCGAAGAATGGCGCAACTTAACTCTAGAACGAGGCTGGAGCCCAATCTCTTTTCTGGCCATTTTTTTAAGGCGGGCACCGTTTTGGCCAGCAGGTATGCACACAGTTCATGCGCGAATGACGCGAGTGGCTAAAACCGAATAAACAACCAGATTGACAAGTGTGAGTAGTACAAACTCCTGCACGACTGTAGTTTTGGTACGATTTCTTCCGAAGTTTTTTTCCGTCTTCAATAAATTAGTTATTGCCGAAACAAGTAAATAACACTCTACGCGCACTCTCATTGGACAATAAAAAAGAGGATTTCCACTGTGCTTTACTTTTTAGCTTTCATGCGTGACAGTACGCGCGCTTTTTTTAGATACAAGGCATTTCTCATTATTTTAGCGCCTTCAAAACTAAAAATTCTTTAACTTCCTTCACTGATTGGGCAAATACTAAAACAATTATCCCCTTTAGCGTCGGTGACCAGCGGTGGATATTAAACCTCGCCGCTTCGCGGATCGGTAAATATCCACCGCTAATCACCTCCACTTCGGGGAATAATTGTTAACTACAACTTTTATTAAAACAATTACCATTACTAATACACAAATGCATAAAAAGTCAATAGAAAAATGCCACTAACACACAAGTGATTATTTTTGCTACAACTAATACTATTGCTTTAAATATTAATATCGCTTTTTTTTTCTATTGCTTCTTCCATTACTGGTACTCGACTGTTACTACTACTACTACTGCTACAACTACTGTTACTACTACTTAACTACTACTGCTACTGCTGCTGCTGCTGCTACTACTACTACTACTGCTACTACGACTACTACTACTACTACTATGATTATTACTAGAAGTAACCAAAGGTTATGAAGTGCGGGCGGCAACACATTTGCGTATTTTTCTCCGATGACCATATTTGTATAGAATCACGTGTACACGAGACGTATTTATCCAATGGTATTTATCGGAAAATCAACGTGTAAGTACTTCCGGATGCTTCCGAATCTCGAGCAATTATCGATCGATTTTGGAGGAACAATTTTGAAGCAAGGGTCGAGATCTTCTGTGCAAAATAGGATGCGAGCTCCTCTTGTCGCCCGCAATTAATACTACTGTAACTATTTCTACTATTACTGTTACGGTTATTACTATTATTATTATTATTATTATTATTGTTGTTTTTAATACTACGGCTGCTGTTACTATTACTATTACTATTACCTTCATATTTATTTACTATTACTGTTACTTCTGTCGTTACCGTTGCTATCGAAACAGAGTGCGGAGTTTGGGGTTGAACGTCCCAGGAGCATATCGAAAGCTGATTGGTTATCCCAAGGAAATGGAATGGCGTTGGGTAGACAATGAAGGCCAACGTGAAGTGTCGAGTGACAGTGTGAGCAGAACAGAGCAAGACAACAGAAGGTCTATATCACCTGAGCCGCCGTGCAAGAAGCTAAAACCAGACGAGGAAGAAACGGCTGCTCGAGAGACTGGGGATAGTGTAACAGAACAGGAAACAGAACTTTCCACAGCTTTAGAAGTGTCATTTTGCCTTGCTCCGTCTTGCTACGCAACTGTGCTCCTTAGAGAACTCATGAAAATGTAGGGAATTAAAACATCTCTACGACTTCCGAGTTCCTAGGCTTCATCCCTGACTTGTATAGCGATTGTCGTTCGACTTCGAAGTTTCGTTCGCTGCAAGTTTACTTTTTTTTCATCTGCTGTTGTAAGGAAAGGTAAAAACATCAACACTTTAATGGTTTTTAGTCTCCATTTAGAAAGGGTTTACAAACTGTAGCAGTTCGTTAACAGTCAATTGAAACGCGACGTTGTTAGTTGTGTACAAAATTTTTTTTTCGCATGGGCCCGGTTGTTCGAAGGTGAGTTAAATTTAACTTAGGGTTAGACGTAACTCAAGACAAAATTCCTTCATGTAGAAATGCATCTTGTCTTTCCAAATTAAAATTGAAGAACATATCAGGTAAACTCAGTTATATTAATCAAAAATGACAGCCAAAATCAATCTTTAAGGAGGTAAACTCAATCGTGAGTTAAATGTTTAACTCTGGGTGAGCGCTAACTTACCTTCGAGCAACCGGGCCCTGGCAAATCAAAGTAAAAACACGACGTCAAATGAACATGTTCCATAAACCGATCAGATGGCTCGCGCGTTCGCTGAGTGTTCGCAGAACCAATCAAAACTCCAGAAACTCGGTTCGTATTTTTTCGTTTCATGGTAAACTCAAAACCTTCCTATCGGTAGTTCGACAGTAGACCGGGTACGAATCAGCAAATACTTTTTAAAATTTCCCGCAAACACCTCGAAAACCAAATGGCGTGCTTTTGTCGCCACCGATAATACGAGTTAAACAATCGTCAACGGTGCGGCGCGCGCATTCTTGTTTATTACGATAATTAAAAAAGGTGTAGTTATGATTTTTTCTGTATCGCAGTTTTGTAAAATGTGTGGTTATGTACATTGTGATTACCTTACTGTTCCCAAGTCAAAAGCCGTAATTTATTCGAGAAACGATAAAATTGTGGGACAGGATGATAAGCACGCGCCGGACAGCACATCACACAAAGGTAATAATGAATTACGAAGTAGTAAAAGCGCCTTTAATAAATTAATATTTCAATCACTTAAACAGTCCTTTTAAACCGAATTCGAACGTCTTTGTTCTAAAAGGAAAATCTTGTTTTTTTCAACTTTCAAGAGGAAAAATGGTAAACGAAACTGTTGCCGGCGAGGGTGATTTTGCAGTGGCGACTACATTTTGTTACATAACAAGCGAATATCGACCAATCATCGTCCACGAATACAACTTACGACCACGCGCGCCTTTTGCAACA
Source organism: Umimayanthus nakama (assembly GCA_027574985.1). Lineage (NCBI taxonomy): Eukaryota > Metazoa > Cnidaria > Anthozoa > Zoantharia > Parazoanthidae > Umimayanthus > Umimayanthus nakama. The sequence goes on from JAOBRG010375012.1 coordinate 8,698, forward strand.
AAAGTGAAACTACAACGGTTTTTTACGAAATCAAAGAGAGGTTTGTGTTCAGAATGCAAGCAGCAACTCCTCAAGACTATCGCTGAAGGACCGCGGTAAGCTTATTCCTTCATGTCTTTGTTTCAATCAGAACCCGATTTTTTGGCGTTTTCATGCTCATTTTTTCTTAACTGTTGAGGAATTATCTAGGCCAATATGGTTCCACTTTGGAATAATCTCCCAAACGATCAAAAACCCGATGCGTGGATTTTAAGTCTTAAAGTTCTGGTTAAACCTGGATGCAAAACTGTGTACGTTTCGACCTCCAAACTTTCGTTTTTGGCCACTAATTTGCATCGACTTCGTGTGAGATCAAAAATGAGCGCTAGTCCATACGAGTTCTTCATCAGTGGCCAGCGAAGCGCGAGTTGGACGCAACTGTGAGGGTCAAAAATTGCAATGTTTTTCATAAGTGTTTGGCCAAACTTTCATACTAATAAAGAAAAGTGAACCTGGTTGTGTCTGCTTCTGTCAGGAGTTCTTGGAAGTGTTGCAAAGAGATCTAAAAAACAGGAATTCAAACTCTGGTGTGCTTGTATTCTTTTTCCGTAACGGAATATCTTTATAATTTAGACAACTTAGCAAATCCAGTCAATTTTAACAGACCCAGTTTTCTATTTTTTGGTAGCTCCTAAAAAGTTTGCGTTTTCTATTGCTAAAATGCACTAGTCAAATGAAACTTTCCGGCCTCCCCCGGACGCCCGGAACACAACGGGGAAGTTAACAATTGGTACATGTCAAAATATTGTTAATTCCCTGTGCGTTGGAAGAAAGTCTGTTGGTAATTCCCCTGCTGCCTCGGACCCTTATACCTACACTTAATATTAATTCAGAACAACAACTAAGCGTGACGGACCAAATAAAGTATCGCAAACGCCTTTTAATGTTAATTTTTCACTCAACATAATATAACTCTAAATATAAACAAAGTATTAAAAAACGAAATTTCAAAAACAGAAAATATTTTCGAATGTCTACGGCCTTAAAATTCCATACTGAACAGAAAAACAGCAGCTCGGTGAAGTTATTAAATTTTCCAGATCGTGGAACACAATTTTCTTTCTTTTGCCACTGTTGCTCTCCCGCTTACACTCCGTTATTTTCAAGAGTCAATGTTAAAACTGGTAACCGGCCCGCTAATCTCCCGCATATTACCCCGTGCGCCGAGGCGCCTGGGTTTCATTAGACTAGCGCACTAGCTATGCCACCTCTGCATATCATTTGAACTGGCAGTGCACTACACGCTTTGTTTTTGATAAGAACAAACTTTATAAGAACACCCAGGCTGAGATTGGTCCAAAAATTAAGAACAAGCTAAGAACAATCACCAGGCTGAAATTTTGATCGGAAAAATTTAAGAAACTTAATAGATCCTTAAACACAGATTGAGATGTACATGAAAACAAAACTTGTCAGAATTTAGCTTGGTCAACGGGCGCTGGAAGAGTGATTAAGCAATCTTGTCGCGGACGCTATGTTGACGATTTCAATTTTTTTTTCGCTGAATGAAACAATTGCAAACACAAATTTCTTAGTACCATCTTACACATATTGTTCCGGGCAACTAATTTACTGTTTAAAGATATCACGAAATAAAAACAATTTAAGAACAACTCGAGGCTGAAATCACCGAAAAATTAAGAACAGCCCTGGCAGAGCCAAAAGTTACTGGTTCTTTTACAAAGAAGCGTGTATCTGTCAACCTCAACATCTGTATCTCCACAAGCTATTTACTGTAACAACCCCCCCTCCAATAGATTTTCTAAATGGTTGCACATAAGAAAAACCAAGCTTTGACTCGCCAACAGCTTTGGGTTAGATAATTAGTACTTTCCATGACAACACTCGAGGTTCAACAACAGTCCGCCATCTTAGTTTTTTCAAAATCTTTACTTTGTCAAAACTACAGCAAATTTTACTGAAATTAGTAGAAATAATGTGTTTGCAGCCTCAAATAGGAATATTATTAAGAATAGATTCAAAAAGAATTAGGACAAATTTTCCCAAAAACCTACAGTTTTTATTTCAAACGTAATTTTGCATAATTAATTATGCGTGAATTCTAAGTGATGACGTCATCCTATTAACGTTAAAAGATGCGCTCATTATCAGACTACAGGTACTGAAAGTTTTACTTTGATTGCTTGAAAGCTTCAAAGATAAGATAATTTGTGGGATGCACAAGTAATCTTAGTATTTCTCATCACTTTAATCGTGTCCTGGGACCAACAAAATTTTGTTGTATTTTTACTGATTAATAAAGACATTATTATTATTATTATTATTCCCCTGAAAAAAATCTGCTCGACAGATTTTTTTCAAACTTTGGCAGTATTATGACTATCATGAGGGAATCCAAAAGACGTAATAAAAAAGGGTGGGCCCGACTTCGTTTGAGAGCTATAGCTAATCAAATGTGCCCCCTTAATGCCACATAGCAGCTGTTTGGTCCTACTTCGAAATAATTGATATGTCTGCTTATTTCAAACAAAAAAACGTTGTATTCATTTGAAATATGTAACAATGTAATTTAATAAGTAGCTTTGAGTATTTCCCAAGTTTTCAAAGCAATTTTACGTTCAACCTTGGACTTTCGAGCAGGACAGGGCACAGAAGCGTCTTCGTGGTAACGTACATAATGTACGTATCAATGTAAAGCCCGGGAGGGGGCTGCGGGCATTTGACACGATTTTTAGTCCCCTGGACTGGGCATTTGACGATACTGGCCTTAAGGCCCTGTTACACTGCGCAATTTTCTCAGCAACTTGTCTCGCAATGGTTGGAAATGTAGCGTTGCAAGTTG
>JAOBRG010375023.1:0-11539 GCA_027574985.1 Umimayanthus nakama
TCACCTCCACTTCGGGGGATAGTTGCTAATTATTTATCGTTTCAAAAAACTAAAAAGTATGCTAAGAATTCGGCCGTTGCCCAAACTCAAAAAGAATCGTAACATCACATTGGTAAGGCTTCTGTTAGAGTTGATACCACATCAATATTTTCACAACAGCTCTATACACACATTTTGCTTACTTAGCCTACCAATTCTCTACTGAAAAAGCATCTGTATATTTCGAGATACCACGGCACAGGATTAAGTTGTAAATCAAAAAACTTGACAGGCCGAATGCTGCAAAAGCGCTGTGAACAAATTAGTATACTGAAATTAAATTTACATCTTATTTGTGGCGGAATTCCAAGACCTCGTCCGATCGTACTCTAACAGTTTTTTAAAATCATCAAATTCTAAAAAACTTTTGCCTCCATTAGTAGCGTACTTGAATCGAATTTGCTCATGCCATCCACTTGTATCCAGATTTACTTTAGAAGCTAGGACTCCCTTGTAAATTTGCTTTTTCTTCGTGATCTTTCACATATTTTGCTTTTATTGGTATTTTAAAATATGTCACAATCGGGACAGAAGAATGAGTAGACTAAAATTTGTTCCTTTATTTGGACTGGTGATGCGGTCGAACTTTTGTTAGAAGTGACAATGATACAGTTGATTGAGAACCTTTATTATTTCAATATCAATGTTATTCTTATTTTTTTTCTTGAACCCCCTGTCACTAGCGAAAGTTTTTTTCTTGTACCCTTCTGTCACCGGCGGAAGCTATTCAGGAGGTATTGGAGCTTAGAACTTGGAACATAGAACTGTGTAAAGCAGGAGTATTGCAACATTTTGTTACGTCATCAGATTAAAAAATGTCTGGATTCGTCCAGATACACGGTTCTGGGCTCTTAGCGTATTCAAAAATTTCTACTCTTGAGACTCAAGAAATTCTTGATTTGCCTGATGCGTGTTGGACGGTACATGAATACGCAAGGAAAAAGTTGCGGATTCAAATATAACAGTATATTTGTGGTCGAAGCCTCATGAATGAGCTCAACGAAGCTACGTTGCAGTCAAATCTAAGAAGTGTTTTGTATTTTTTAATTTGTCATTCAGTATTTGTTTAATAACACTATTTAATTATATGGCTGCTGCTAACAGCTAAAAAAAAAGAAGTAAAAAGTGGTGCATTTATATAGCGCCTTTTCCATGTGAAGATACTCAAAGGCGCTTTACAATGATCAGTTTACCCCCAGCGGACCAGAAGCAAGTTTACAAAGCGGTCCATGTATGCTGGTACTCATTTTACCGACCCCGGAAGGATTGAAAGCTGAGTGAACTTTAGCGGGAAAGGAGGTCACCCAAATATTCAATCCTCGACCAGGCCGGGGATCGACCCGGGCACCTCAGGGTTGGGAGGCAGAGATCTTTACCGCTGCGCCAACCCCTCCGCTCTTTTAAAATACAATTTGCGAATTTATACTTAGCATAAAAGGTTCTGCTTTATAACTTGTTGCAAAATTGCTTTTAACAACTTTGTAACTTAATAAAAAGTTTGCAATTTTGCACAGTAGTTCCTTTTCGTGATGTTGAACAAACTTGCTCATTATTGTCCGAATAATTATCAAATTATGCTCTTTTTTCAACAGTCAGCGAATGTGCAAGTACAAACTCAATATTACCTGCCGCAACACAGTATTTTACTGTTTGAACATAAGACAGGAATTCGCTCAGTGAGCCGAATGAGCTTAGAATACCATTTCATTTTTATAACCAGGCAATACTACATGTAAGCAAGCTCGTTCAACAAGTCAACTGATACTGTACATAATTACGTATTTGTGTGCAGTCAAAAAGTCGTTAAAAATCAATTTTTCTTCATGTTAATAGCTAAAACAGATCCGTATATCTCAAAGTACAATTTCTGTACTTGTATTTTTAAAGCGTTGGCACCAGTTACAAATAAAATGTCTTAAGAAAGACTGAACAACAAAATAGAAAAAATACCAAAACATATTTAAATGTTTTTGCAATCTAAGAATTGTAGTATTGCCGCCACAAATGAAGTATAGATTTTATTTCAATACGTATCTTTACTTACAGCGCTTCGGCAACAATGATGCAACGCTAAACCTACATTCCCAAATCTTTATTTTTGACAGTTTTGTGCAGACAAACCAAACAATTTATGACTGTTAGCTTTAAAACGTTATCGCACCCTCCAAAACCCTTTTTTGTCTGTGAACCAGAACATTTTTAAGCCCTTAAGGCTAAACGAAAAGTTGCGTGTTTAAAACCCGCAGTTGTATTGGTCGTAGTTGTGTAGTACGTACATGTACTTCAATAGTAAGAGGTTGACCGTTAATAAAAAAAGCTCTATAGAGATCCATCTAACGTACTATTGGTTTAATGGAGGAAGGAGTTCCAACAGCTCTATTTAGGAACTGAAACAATTTTGTAATAGTGCATTCTAAAACAAGTAAAAAACACAGATTAATAGTTTCTTCCTGTAACAGATTCAAAAATCGATTCAAGAGCTAGGTATTCACGTCAAGTTTTGCTGCGTGCTTCTGCATTCAAAGCCAATGCACTCTCTCTTATATATTATACGTATACCAAGGCAAAAACCTGAAGAGCAGTCATGATCAATAAACTGTTTGGATAATTTTGCAAGTACCTCGTCTTGTAAAGTGTTATACTTGTAGCGTAGGAAATTCCTCAAAATATATTTCGCTTTGAAAAAACTACATGATGGCATCATATTTTACATTTGGTGATACTTTTCGAATAAAAAGGGAAGCTTGAACAATTTTTAAAACCTGACCGGTCACTTCCCCTGCATGTAATTCAATTATATTCAATACTTCTGACCAAGCTTGGTAGATAATCGATGGCAGTTACCTTAAAGCTTTGCCGTTCTTCTTATGTTTTATTGAAGAGATACACAAGCACAACTGACAATATCACGTCTGGTGATATTTTTCGACTAAAAAGGCATTAGTTGGAACAATTATTAAAATCCGACCGGTCTCTTCCCCTGGACTGTAATTCAATTATATTCAGTACTTCTGACCAAGCTTAGTAAATAATCGATGGCAGTTACCTTAAAGCTTTGCCGTTTTTCTTACGTTTCATTGAAAAAATGCAAACCCACAAAGGAACAAGCACAACTGACAAACAGATTGCTGAAGGAATTACTTTTTTTTACTATCAAAGAACTTACCCGCATATAGACCTGGCAGCTGACAACCAGAGACGGTTCATAGGGTTTTTAATGATGCACGGCTAGGTCTTTTTGTCCTGTTTTACTCAAAATTGACAGAACTATTCTTTACAGTAATAAGTGTCGAACAAAGATAAAAAAAGTTATAGTACTTACAAGGATCAGGGTATCCAATTCAATACCTAGCAATACCTCCTTCAGCTTCCTTTGCACCAGTATAGGGAGATAATTGTAGGAGTAACAATCTTGCACAGGACCTTCCGAATTGGTTGTTCTAGTTTTGATGCAGCATATGTGCCTTGAATCTTTAAAACTTGTTAAATATTCCACTGTCCTCTGCTAACAACCAATTAGAGCAGTGCCGAGAAAATAACTTGGCACATTAAAGTTGATGAGCTCAACCTGTAGGAGAGTTTCTTGTTTATCATGTACCTTACTTTCGTAAATTGTAATGAACATTGATAAAAGTATTGCTAGTACAGACAAACTTTTGAAATTACAAAAATTTCATTGAAAAAGAGTTGAAACTTCAATTGCATGATCACGATCCCATGGAGCTTCAATTGTTAATTTAATCACTGACAAGCTGTGACAGGTCCGCCCATTGCATCTTACATTTTTTGCATTCGATAAAATCTTGAGAACAAGCAAATGTTGAAATGAAGCGCCTACTTGAGTTTTCAAACGTAAACATGAAAAAAATAGCAATCCTCGTTTCACGACTTTCGAAATAGGAAATACACTGTGAAGGAATTTTTTCATTCAATCATAATATCGTCTTGTTCAAGAGCTGTATTCTTCAATATTCGTATTCATGGATCAGCGATGGACTCTGATGTTCAAAATACAATATCATCTTCCTTAAGAAGTCATAAAGAATCTGAAAAAATAATATTTTATTAACAATAAGCTTCTTTTGGTCTATTTCTTCTTCCTTTGTCAAATCGGGTTTTACATTTTTCTTCCCTCCGTGCGTTATTTTTTTTATTAATGCGATGCAGAAAGATGTTCTCTCTGATAACTGTGATAGCATCACCTTGTTATCGTGTCATGTTATGTTTTGTCCTATTGTAGTTGTCTTTTGTAGTTTATGCTGCTTTGTGGTTGAGAAACAAATAAACAATAGTTGGCATGATTTGATAATGAATATAATTGTGAAATGTTGTCCTTGTTTTTCAAGAGTAATATACTAAACATATTTTCATAGATGAAACTGTCTTTAGTACTTGTAAACCTATTGTTTTTATAGTGGTAGTTGTCATATTTGCATTATTCACTTTCAATGGAAACTTTCATCTGTAATTGCATTAGCTTCAAATTGAAAGGAAGCCAATCTTGAAAAGAACTGGAGCCCGAAATAATAAAAATACCATGGGATTCTCATTTCAAAGTTTTTCTGTATTTTACTTAGCGCTTCGATCCTCACTTAAGCTTAGTCAGGCTTGTCTGAATAAATATTTTGTGTGTAAATATGAGAGGGCAATTTGTTCCTCGTTCTTGCGGAAATCTCGCTAAAATTCGCCAAGATCCCAGCCGATTTAAAAGTTTTGCAGTAGATGTGTTTGACCAGCTGTATCAACGGTATTGTACATGTACCACCAAATACCGCTCTCTGTGTGTGAAGCTTTTTATGTCTCTTTTTATCGTATGGTTCAACCTTAATTGAACTTATTTGCTCATTTAAATGCATTTAAACAGCTATCTTTCGCATCTCATTTAAAACAGGCGGGACATTGACACGCCTGAATTTACAAGATAACATTCATACACTAAGCGGACTGTATCGGTTGATAAGATATAAGCATTGGAAAGTCTTTAATTGTTCAAACCGCTTTGGGGGTTGCATATAAAATATAATAACCTTCTACAAGAGAAGATAATCCTAATAGAAGCCGCACCTTTCATATATTGGTCTGTTCCTATTGTAGTTTTCTGAGATCTAATTTTAGAAAAGGAGCTATTCTTATATGCAACATGATTGGTTCCTTTTACACAAGTGATACTCGGGCAAGCATTGCAGAATTTGGCGACAGCAAATGGCAGACTTGCATCGGAGTACTTTACTGATGTTTTATTCATAAATAAAAATGAATATTTAACAGCAGTCCCTCATAATTTAGTGACAACTCCGCACTAGAGAGTCACAACTGCTCCCAACTCTCACGGAGAACTCCGTGTGGAAAGCGCAGTAAGTCAAGATCGAATCTTAATTGAAAAAGATGAACTCAACAACCGAGACAAACTTAATCATTAAGTATGATTTGAATCCTGATAGTTTAAATCCGGCACTGTTGAGCGATAAACGAGTCTTTTGTTTTCCCTGCGATACAAAGAGAAATAAACTTCTCTTTCTTTGTTTTGAGTTGACATCATTTTAAGAACTTTTGACACGCAGTATTAATGTATTCGATGCTCATGGAACACAACCTTTGAATGCAAACGTTCGAGACAAATAAAGAAATAATCACTTCATGCTTCTTGTTCTGATTGGTTCATCAGACACGGTATAGCCTAGGATACTTACCTCCAGACGAAAGTTCTAAAATGGCGGCTCGTTTTACCACTGTCACGGAAGAGGAAATTCGTCAAATGAACGAAGAAGCTACTCCTGCAAACACAAAATCCACCTGTTTGGTTAATACTAAAACGACTATCCCCCTCAGTGTCGGTGTCTAGTAAAAAAAATTCACCTCGCCGCTTCGCGGCTCGGTAGAATATATTTCACTATTCACCTCCACTTCGGGGATAGTTGTTTATTATTTGTTTCTTTTATGAAGTTTAAAGCTTGCCAACAGCTGTCTATATATAATAATATAATAATATAACCATTTTTATAGCGTTTATACGGTTAAGTGCTAAGCGCTTAACAACAAAATTAGCCTAACTATAAATAGAAATAAAATGGTCAAACCTTAATAATAAAATATAACTGAAAAATGAAATAAAACTACAACTTAAAGAAAAGCTAATTTAAAAAGATGGGTTTTAAGAGCACTTTCGAATTTTTTAGTATTTAAAGATTGCTTAATATTAAGATGTAGACTGTTCCAGAGTTGCGGTGCTGATACAGAGAGTGCGCGGGAGCCATATGATGCCAAGCAGAATCTTTTGGGTTGCAGCAGGAAGGCAGAGGATGAGCGGAAGTTTCTTACTGGAGCGTATCGTTGTAGTAGACCAGACAGATAAGACGATGCCAGTCCATTCAGAGCTTTATAGGTTAGAAGGAGAATTTTAAATTGGATGCGGTATTCAATAGGTAGCCAGTGCAGGACCGTCCGCCTAAGAACCGACCAACTCGTATCGGCGTCAGATATGAATTTCTCTCATTTTTGAGGGTTAATCAGGCATCCATTGGGAACAAACAAAACCGACTTCTTTTGTTTCAAAACGCTAAATTATAAAAAATATTGATAACTAAAGCGAATGACATCGAAGTCGTCAAAATCGGCTGTTTACCGACCGTTTTTTCGGCTAAGTTCAAACTCAATGAAAATGCATTTCGCAGCCTTCACTTACCAAAATAACTGGATAAAAGCTCAGATTGAGCCCCTTCTTGGTTTTGATGTGCTTTAATTTGCAAAATATAATATTTTTTCCCTCTCACACACATCAGTTTGCGAGGCCGGTTCGGCTACCACAGTGACAACTGTAAACAGACCGACACTCCATCAATAACTTGGAGCGGTCTGTCATCTTCGAACTTTTATTGCAGACTTTGCAGACTTTTCTTTCTTTCAAACAAAAAGATAGCGAAGGAGAGTTGTCCTAGAGGCATAGGTTAAACACAAATGAAAGTCGAGCACGGAACAATTGCGTGATTGTTCCCGTGCAAAGCTGCAGAGAAGAGAGAAAACAGTCAAACCCGAATGTTTGTGTTTGTGACTGTATGAGTAATGGCCTGATCCATTGACAATATGAAGATTATTGGACACCAATAACTTGTGGAATTCAACCGTCAGACAGACGATGGATGAAGAAAGTGTGGAGTGAGCTAATTGCATGACCTACTACAGGATCCAATTGCGACGTACCCCTGAAAGTGCGAAAATGTGGTAAGTTCAGCCGTTGTTTTGGCGCTCGTTTTATAAGATGCGCAAAATGTTTTAACACAATTTCGTAGAGCTACCCCTTCTCTATCTGTTCGTGGTTGTGAGCGTATTTCATTCCGAGCCACTTTTGAATAACCTGTATTTGAAATACCCTGGTCGCCGCGTTTTCGGTTTTCTTGCAAAAACTGGCCTCGCAATCCAGTGTGTGAGAGAGAAAAAATGTTATATTTTGCAAATTAAAGCACATCAAAACCAAGAAGGGGCTCAATCTGAGCTTTTTTCCAGAAATTTTGGTTAGTAAAGGCCGCGAAATGCATTTTCATTGAGTTTGAACTTAGCCGACAAAACGGTCGGTAAACAGCCGATTTTAACGATTTCGAAGTCATTCGCTTTAGTTATCAATATTTTTTATAATTTAGCGTTTTGAAACAAAAGAAGTCGGTTTTGTTTGTTCCCAATAGATGTCTGATTAACCCACAAAAAATGAGCGAAATTCATATCTGACGCCGACACGAGTTGGTCGGTTCTTAGGCGGACGTCCTCTTAATCAGGCGAGCAGCAGCATTCTGTGCGCGTTGCAGTTTCTGAAGGATATATTTTGGTGAACCATGAAGCAGCGAGTTGCAATAATCCAGTCGTAAACTGACAAAAGCATGCACAAGTACATGCACTGAGTTCACATGCGGCAGCATAGTCACGCAACTGTCAAAGATGACACCAAAGTTTCTCATAGAATAACCCGGTTTGATGATCTCAGACCCGACAGACACGGTGGAGAGTCTTGGCGGCTGACGATGTTTGGAGTGGAAAATGACAAGTTCAGTTTTATCGTTGTTTAGCTTGAGCTTGTTCAGAGTCATCCAGTTCATGATGTCCAGTATACAGGTTTCAATTCGCCGAATTGCATTGTCTTGGTCAACATCAATGCCATAGGTGAATGTAGTATAAAGTTGACTATCGCCTGCATAAAAGTGGAATGACATGTTGTATTTTCTTAGAATGTCACCCAAGGGAGACGTGTACCCAAGGGAGAAATTTATATAGCTATTCAAAACTTCAAAACCGACCACAGACGGTACTTGCAAAAACACAGCTGCGACCCTTCAGTATATCCTGGTTAGTATGTTAGAACTCATCTAAATCTTTGTTAATTTTGTACTTTCTAACCAAACTATTAGTTTTAAAACAACTGTAGTCGTTATTCAGATCTCCTTCATAAATGGCAAGGTTTTGAACTGTCTTTCTTTCTTACTGATCCACTAAAAGAAAAGCAGGAAAACATGTTTGTAAAGATGAGCTTACTTAATAATAAGAATTAATACCATTCACCAAAAACATTTCGTTTGGTGTACAGATTTAAAAAAGGCTCATGTGTGCATTTTGGAGAGTGGAACAGTTTCAATAAAAACCCTCGGTACGAGAAAACAATTATTTTATTAATAATTATTTTAATATTTACAATATAATCCTACAATGTAACTCAGTTTATGAAATTTTAGTGTTGTTACATTCATACAGATATACGTTAGTTTTAATTGATAATAAATGGTAATTAAAGTTAACTACAATTAAGTTTTGATAACAGTAATTATGTGAGTATTTGAACGTTGAAACGTTGCCGAATTAGCGAATTACCAACAAATTTTTCGTATTCAGTACTCGATGAAGTTTTCAGCAGGGTATGACGCATACGTTTTTAGTAAGCACTTTTTGAAAAAATCAAAGTTTAAAAAGAATGCAGTGTTGATACTCTGTTTGTCTCTATAAGAACTGAAAATTGAATCATTAATTTCTCCTAAGCCCTTCAGCACATCACATTCTTATTTGAAGTGGAAAGGCACTCGGAAGTATTAATTCTTTCAGTTTGTGAATAGGTTTACTAAAAGTTAAATTTTGCTAGTTTTTGCTAGTGAGGTGGATTATATAGGCATAAGACTATCCTGTGCAACCTAACATGCTCGGCCATGTAGAGGCTGACGTAGTACAAAACTTATATAAAGCACCGCCAAACGTCTTAAAGCTACAATATTTGCGTGCATTCAGGAACACTTATCTAGTTTCATTGCCAAATCAATTAGCACAGTAAACATTCAACGAATCACAAGGTTGATCCGTTAGCAGTTCTGTTGAGACAGTATATCAAACGATGCTACCTCAACTTTCAAGAAGATGGTGTCATCAACCAAAAATCTTCCTGGGCGAAGTCGTTCGTGAGCAAAAAACTTCCAGATCCCTACCCCTGGATTAGCACTGGTTCTCGGTCTGTTCCAACCCTCAAGTAGCGAGTTAGGGACGATTGGAACTACAAAATCGATTCTGTCGTGATAATTTTGTTCTTGATCTAAAAGAAAGAACTTGACCTGTTGTTGGAAGGGCCATGAGAGAAGGGCATCGTATTTCCCCCTCATGACTGTAATGTAAACACTCAAGTGGGTTCCATAGCCTTCTTCATCTCCGTACAAAGAGACGCAGGCGCGAAGCTTGTAGCCGTACCGTCCGAAAAGAAAGGCTCGCTATAGAGCCAGCGGTTTACGCCACGCCGCGCATCCTCAAAGTTTTGTAAGTAGTTGCTGATGATCCAAAATAGTTTGCCATCTTCCTTATTTGGCGCTCGCTCCAGCCGTGCAAGTCTCTCCCTCATCTCCTAAAGGAAAATTTAAATCAAAAAATAACTTTAACTTAATTAAGAAAAAACAACAAAAAGGAAAAAAAAGAGAGCTGCTGCAAAAACAATTCATTTTTTTCTATTTAGAAATAACAGGAATGGTAACGTCATTCTAAGGCGTTTAGATTTTAAGCTTTTTGAACGACCGGTTGTGTAAATATATACAGACGGAAATACAATGCTACTAAGAGTTGAATCGACACCGCTTTCTGTTTTGAGATTGTAAAGTAACAGTTGGTGTTGGTTTATCATTCAGCGTAGTTTGAACAAGTCTTGAAGAACAACATTTTTTAGCCGTAACAAACCTAATTATAACACAACGCGTTAAATCTAGAACCAAATCTGGTTGCTGATAGACTTGATGATGATGATGATGATGATGATGATGAAACTTTATTTATACAGGGTAGCCCATTCAGTGTAAGACTGGTCTCCAGAGGGGCCCTGTATCTATAAACTATTATAATTACATGTATAAAAGTATAACCTATATCTACCTATCTACAAAGTCTATAACACTATCTTTAAAATGTTAAGAAATATTACATCTTTTAAAATTACAACCATATTGTCTATACCACATCTTAAATCTGATTTGAAAACAGATTTGCTAGGGCCCCCAACCACGAATGTTGGAAATGTTCAGGGTGTATGTATACTAATTGTAATCCTGTTGGCAGATCTTGCCGTAAACGTACTTAGCTTGGATGCCAGGCTGAATTCTAGCAACAGATTTTAAAAATAAGTGAATTCTTATGTTTGCTTTGCATCTTGTGCCTAACACCCAGCCATCCCACTTACTAATCCATCCAAAATAACTTATTTATTACCTTTCTACGGGTTTAGCATTTCCCAAGCTCTTGTGTTAGCTGAGCCAACCGTAGGGTCACGTTGGAGATTCTATCAAATACGAGCTTCAGATGATCTTGTACTTGCGTCTCCATGTGTAGCGACGTTTAAGCTCTTTGGTCCTGCAAATAAAGCATGCGCACTTGTCAAACAGTGTTTGAATGTCTTGAGCTTCAATTTGTGGGATATAATAAATTACTTCATTGATCAGAAACGCTTTCTTATCATCCACTTGCCGTTACAAAGTATTTTGTTGCAACAAGAAATAAATTTTACGATATTTCGTATTTACGATTTGGCAAGTCAGTTTAGAGTGAATTAGATATTATAATATTTTTTTCTCTTCGTGGTTTTTTTTTGATTAACTGAACAATGTCAAAGTCCACAGAAGCTGTCCAACTTTTGATTGTTAGAAAGTTTAACATTGATAGTCTAAAACCGAAAATTGTCTCACATGCATGGCCCTACATTAGCGTCGTATCTGCCAAGTTTGGTTAGGATTCTTCTTTTCTTTGCTAAGAAAAGATCGTCAAAAAACCTTAAGAGGCCGTCCGCCTAAGAACCGACCAACTCGAATCGGCGTCCGATATGAATTTCGCTCATTTTTGTGGGTTAATCAGACGTCTATTGGGAACAAACAAAACCGACTTCTTTTGTTTCAAAACGAAAAATTATAAAAAATATTGATGATTACAGCGAATGACCTCGAAATCGTCAAAATCAGCTGTTTACCGACCGTTTTGTCGGCTAAGTTCAAACTCAATGAAAATG
>JAOBRG010375034.1:0-11539 GCA_027574985.1 Umimayanthus nakama
ACAAACAGATAGGTAGGTAGATAGATGGATACAGACAGACAGGTAGATAGACTTAAGAAATAAAAAAACTAAACACTTTTTTGTATATTTTATTAAGAGTAATCATTTTCTTACAGGCTCGTCATAGTGAAAGTTTGGGAATATCTGCTGACCAAGCATTGCAGCTTTACTTTTACTATGGTCTGACGGCAATGATATCGCGAGTAGGTATCGGTCTTGTGTGTAACAGAGGTTGCGCGAGCCCGTTACAACTCTATCGAGTTGCAGCCGTGATCAGCGGTGTTGCAACTATTCTTGCTCCTCTTGCAAAGACGCACAGCGGACTTCTGGCTTACTTCGTGGTGTTTGGAATTGTAGAAGGAGGGAAAAGTACTCCGCAGAACATTCATTTGTTGTCTGTTTTAGATCCTCGTCAGCGCGCTCTGGGTTTTGGCTTTGCAAAGTGCGTCGCTTGTCTGACCGTTACGGCTGGCCCTCCTTTTGCAGGTAAGAAGAAATCGACCAACAAATGAGCCTTTTTCGGGCTATCAATCAATCACTAAATTAGTCAGACGATCAACCAACCAGCCAATCAATCAATCATTAAGTTAATAAATAAACAAATCAATAAATCAACCAACCTATCGAAAAATTAATAAATTAGCCAATCAACTAATCAGACCAGTAAGTCAGTCATTCAATCAATCAACCACTTAACCAATAAACCAAACTACCAATCAAGTAGCCTATCAATAAAAAATGACTCAATCAGTCAATTAGTTAATAAATGCAATTTCTATAGCAAAACTTTAGCAAATAATAACTGAATCATACACGGGTCAAATACTCAACCAAATAGTGAATTAGCCGCCATCATATCACTTTTGAAATCGTAACATTTCGATAAGCTAAAACTTAGAAGCGAGGTAGAGTAACCTCATAAAGAATGAATTCTCAAGAACTACTCAACATTCCAAAGTCAATAGAACCAAAGCTTACGGCGCTAGAGCGTTTTGATAACTAACCCGCGGCTGTGGAATGAAATGCCATTCAACATCAGGACTGTTTCTGGCGTTAACGTTTTTAAGAGGATAGAGACTCGCATGTTTCACCAAGCCTTCCTTAACTATATGTGAGCGAGAATTTTGCTTTGTTTTAACGAAATTGTTACTATATATTAAAACTTAATTATAAACTAGGATCTATTTTATTTTGCGTCATAGCATTGTTGCTGTCAAACTTTTTTTTATTTTAGTGGTTAGATTTAGCAACTTTATTTGTATTCACGTAATATTCTCAGTTTTTTAAACTAAGTGATGGATAATCGCTATATCAACACATTTTTATTATAACTCGGGTGTGAGAGTTTTTGATAACACTAATCTGCCCAGTGGATATAGCAACAAGTCTTCATTGTACACAAATAAATTAAACGCTTTTCCTCTTTTCCCCCTCTCAGGTTTCCTGGCAGACAAGTTTGGGTCTTACGCTCCAGCCTTCCAGGTGGCAGGCGCAATAGAAATCCTGGCTGCTGTCATCACCTTCCTCCTCTTCTGTTACAAGGAACCAGCCACTAAAGTTCAACTGGAAGATAAGTCGCCCAGTGAAGAAGAACACGTTACGACACTGAAAGATAAGTCGTTCAATGAAAAACAGGTTACGACTCTGAAAGATATGTCGCCCAGTGACAAGGAACACGTTATGACACTGAAAGAGAAGTCATTCAGTGATGAAGAACACGTTCTGACACTGAAAGAGAAGTCGTTCAAAGATGAAGAACACGTTATGACATTGGAAGAGGTGTCGTTCAGTGATGAAGAACATGTTGTGACAGTGGAAGAGAAGTCGTTCAGTGATGAAGAACACGTTATGACACTGAAAGAGAAGTCGTTCAGTAATGAACATGTTGTGACAGTGGAAGAGAAGTCGTTCAGTGATGAAGAACACGTTATGACACCGAAAGAGAAGTCGTTCAGTAATGAAGAACATGTTGTGACAGTGGAAGAGAAGTCGTTCAGTGATGAAGAACACATCATGACAATGAAAGATAAGTCGCCCAGTAATGAAGAACAGATTGTAACACGGGAAGATATGTCGCCCAGTGATAAGGAACATGTTGTGGTACAGGAAGATATGTCGCTTAGTGATTAGGAACAGGTTGTAACACTGGAAGATAAGTCGCCTAGTAATGAAGAACAGATTGTAACACAGGAAGATATGTCGCCTAGTAAAGGAGAACAGTTTATTACACTGGAAGATAGGTCGCCAAGTTATGACGGAACAAGTTGTGATACTGGAAGGTGAAGTCGTTCGGTGGAGAACAACAGGTTGTTGTACCGGAAGACAAGTCGCCCAAGGAAGAAGAACAGCTTGTAGCGAAAGACCTTTTAATTTTATGAGACATTTTAGTTCTAGTCTTGGGTTCTAAGACATCGATCAGTTGTTTTCATACATACTTGGGCTTGCTCACACGAAAAATTAACCCAAATTGATGCCTCAAATCTACAATTCTGCCTTCTAACTGTATCTGCAATCCACAAATCGTTACCAGGACAGCGGAAAAAAATAACTATTCACACATTCCGTCGTTTAACATACAAGGCCGACAAAAGCATGCAGATATATGGGAAAAAAAAACAAAGAAACAAAGTTGGTAGGAAGGGAAGGAGGATAGAAGGAAGATGGGGACACGATCGGAAGTACGGAACGGAAGAAAGGAATGAAGGAACGAAGTAAGTAACTAACTAAGGAAGGAAGGAAGGAAAAAAGAATGAGAGAAAAAAGGAACAGAAAAAAAGAAGCAAAGAAATAAAGGAAGGAATGAAGGAAGGGAGGGAAGAAGGAAAGGAGGGAAGGAGGAAGGAAGAAAGAAAGGGAGGAAGGAATGAAGGAAGGAAGAAAAGAAGGAAGGAATTGTGATCAGTCAAAAAATTGAGCCGGCGCCCTACTCCCACAGTAAATTTTAAAACAAGGCAAACAAATGGTCATCCGTGTTTCCAGTTAAGAATGCTCGAGTTTATGATTTACCGATGAAACAACGTGAAATGCCGTTATGCTGCATTTTCGCCTTGTTTCCTAGTAACCGATATCAGTCCATATCACTGAGGAAGGTAGAAAAATATTAATTGATAAAGTTCGTTTCTTCATTATGTTCACATTTCTTTATTCCTGACGTTTTTTCATGTCAGCAAGCTTTGAGAAGCATCGTTGCAAAATCCTACAGAAGGGTTGCCTTTGTCTTCCAGAACTTTCCAGGATCTTTTCAAGCAAATTCAAGGACCTTCTGTACCGAATAGAACATACTGTATTAGAAGCTTTATCATTCTGTATATTAGTTCAGCATTGAGCTTTACGAGAAATCAAGCCACCGATTCTGATTTTAAACATTGTTGCATCGAAGGTATAACCGGGTCCTGTTAAGACAAATAGCTTATTTTAATTAGTTTTTGCAGTAAATGAAGGTTAAAAATTTTTGCCCATTCCAGGACCGCAACTCAAAATCAAGGCCTTTCCAGGACCTGGAAATTTTTTTGCCAGTTCCAGGACTTTCAAGGACCAACGCAACCCTGCCATACCCTTTCCCAAACTACTCAAGCAAAATGTATTCCTTTTTCTTTAGGGCGGCACATACCCGCCTAGTCGGTTGTTGGGAGTACAGCGCCCACTCCCCCTCCCCCCCCCTTCCCCACCGAACTTTTCTCTACGCAGTCCGAGGAATCCCACAGCGGTTTTACACCGACGGGCACCTCTTTCCTCCGCAGGGGCTTCGAGAGGAGAAAGGAAGAGAAAAGTAAGATAAATATGCGCGCGGGGGATCATGACCTTCCCAGAGATCATCGCGCGCTCACCATTCTCTTCCCCTGTCCCCCAATGTGTCCATTACTCTCGCTTGCTCTCAATCCCCCTCTGCGGGAGTGGATGTCCACGGCGTTGTGGCAGCGAAAACGAGCACAGCATTGTGAGGGTCGTCTTTAACTATACGAACGAAAGATCCCGTTGGATAAAAGACAATATAAGTAACCCAAACCCTATTGTTAAAGCACGCAAACCTTAACAAAGAAAGAAAGAAAAAACAAAGAAAGCGTGTTCGTACATTTAAGCCTTACTGCACTGCGACTGCTATGGTGCAGATAGTATGTTACATCACAGAGAGTGACAGCGCTGGGACAGCAGTGGTAGTGATAGTGCTGAGATAATAACAAGCACATTAGTGTGACAGCGATGACAACTGACGATACTGTGACATCGCTGTCAGATGACACTACTTCACAGCCACGTGCACGTCGCTGTCACGCTTATGTAAACATTGCTTTCACAGCGCTGACAGTTATCACCACTCCCACTTTAGAGTGCACAGTAATGTTACAGCGTTGTCAGTATATATCGCTGACACAGTAATGCTGTTGCCATCACTGTCACAGACTATCTAGTCCTCTGCTATCACAGCACAATTTTTAAGCACACCGCTGTTACAATACTGTGTCACACTAGTGGCATTTGTCACCGCTGTGACATTAGTGTGGACAGCAGTGTGACAGTAATGCAAACTTCAACCGCTGTGGGATTCCTCCTGTGTATGCAGCGCGGCGAGTTCACATGAAGACGGGTATGGCAAGCTACAATCACAACGGTCAAGTCGTTGGAAAAAGTCATTATGCAAGTCGGAAAACTATAATTTCTAATCTTATGAAAATTATGAAAACGGTCAAAATGCTATATAAAAATATTAGTTTGATCTTCCCTGCCCACTATAAATTGTTGGAAACTACGACTGCAGCGAAGATGTCCTTTTCTTATAGGTTTTACTGGACTTCACTCAACTTTGTTGTGGGGGAGGGGGCCGTCTCAACTTTATTGACCACAATTGTAGTTTGCGTGACCTCGCGCTCTATACAAGATGGGCTGGTACAACCAAGGGAAGGAGCCAGACTCGATCCCAGTTATTTCCACTTGGTGTTTTCAGTTATAATCGGGAAGAGAGGGCTGGAACGAGCGAGGGGAGTGGAGGCCAAGGAATGACGGGTCGCACCCAACTCCCCTAGCTTGTTCCAATCACCTGTTCCCGAGTAAGACTGAAATCACCAACAGGAAACAGTTAGGATCGACTCTGGGAAGGAGTTACAAAAAAAAAAGTATGCGGAACGTCAATCTCTAAATATGTCTTCTATTGGCAGGACGGGAGACGGAACGTCGCGAAGGTACCGACATTTACGGTTCTTCTCATCCTGGTAGAGCCACGACTGGTCGGTGAATACGTTAAGATTTGGGCAAGTTTGCACGTTCACCACTCCGCCAGTTTTCTGCCTTTGGGCAGCAGGAAAAACTTCTGCCTGGTTTCTTGCCAAAGTTTTCTCTGAAAGCGCAGTGTTGATGTCCGTCTTCCTCACTCTCAGGCTGGGCGATGGCGATTGTGGGTTGGGTTTTGCCAAAAACATTTTCATTTTGTCTTTAAGTTGATCTGATTCGGACTTTCTCCGGGACAATAGGCTGGAAACTTGCTGAACAGTTGCCACTTGGCTAATTGCTGGTTCTGAATTTGTGTGTTTAGGCGGTCGCACCTCGGGAGGTATCGATGCTAAGGCAAAACCCGATTTCTTGTTGGCAAAAAGGTTAGAAATTTCGCCTTCATTTTCGACACTTTTTTGCGAAAAGTGCCCTTTCGTCTGACCTTCGTCAAAACAATCAAGACGCAAGTTGGTCTTGACACTGTTATCGGCGCTTGGTACATGCGAAACTCGAAGAAAGTGTTGGGGTCTTTCAAACGTACACTGATTTGGGCGTGAAGGATAACTTTTGCGTCTAGCGCGACGTCTATCTGTCCCAAGGGGGGTCCCCAGAGGATCCTCAAGAGGTGTCAGCGAAGGCAAATGGGGGTCTTTTTTGATATTTGTTTCATAAATTTTCCGTTTTAATCTCTGCAGTTTTTCCTCTTGTTCTTTCTGTAAACTAAGAGCATTCAACCGAAGCACTGTTATTTCGTCAGCATTTTCCACGTTACAAAAGTTCCTTTGGGTCATGTGATGTTGTCTCGGTGTTATTGGAAGACTGTTGCGTCTGAGATTAAAACTGATTTGTCTTTTTTTCTTGAAGAGGTTACACTCGTTGTTGTTAGACTCGTCAAAGTCATTCGTTGCTGCAAGTGTCGAGGTGGCACTGAAATTCTCGTGAATCTGAGGAAAAGTTACCACTCTGGTTTTCTCAACATTATGACATTTTAATTCACCGATTTCCTTCTCGCGTTTTTCAGAACTACTCTCTTCCTCACGCTGTCTAACAACGGTTTCATTTTCAAAGTAGCCCCAACTCTTTGACCTTTCTACAGCCAGTTTATTTTTTGAGCGTCTTTGTGCAGAAGACAATTGCTGCCGCTTGTCAAAACAAGTTGTTGAAATCGATACTGCTTTCTTATGGCCTTCACTCGGCGCAGTATTTATATTCAAATTTGCTTCTTTTTCACTGTTACTGCGATGACTGGCAAATCGGTGTCCAGCCAGTTTGTGTATTGAGTTATTGTCTTCAGTATTAACATTACGTTCTCTGTTAAACGGTGAAGCATTTCTATCGAAACTCAAATTTATCGCTTCGATAGAGTCCAGCACTTTTGATCCCGTCCTAGTACTTGAAGTCTCAGCTGCAAAAAGCTCTTTGTGGCTGTCTTGTTTCTCTATTTCCGACACGTCATCATGATCCGTTTCCAAATCTTCATCTTCTTCATTTATAATCGCATTATGGCAAAAATGACGAAAGAGCGAAAAGCTTTCTTTCTCTTCAAGATAAGCTGTTGAGAAAGTTTCGTTTGACATCTTCATAAACAGAAAACTTCAAGTTGGTTTGAAACCGTTTCCCTTCGCGTCTTTGCAACGTTTGCCGATGCAACTTGACGTCAAACCAAACTGACAGAGCTCACGTCCTCCAACTGAGGTATTCAGCTTTCTTTCTCCGTCTATATTCCTCGACCATTCTTTGGGACTGAATGCTGCACAAGAAAGAATTCGACAAGTATATAACATCTGTGACAGTTTGTTGACATAGATACGTACTGTTTTTTTTGTTTCACACTGACCAATATTGTCATCTGTTAAGTTGATTAACCCCACTCGAGTTACAAACTTTCTTACTTTTAGCAGTAACGCAAGCACGACCAAACTTCACAATGCTTCCTGCTTTTTTTCGCAAAAGGCGTTTAAGCCGCGTATTTTATTTATTTTATAGCTCATGTAAATGCTCATTAGTTAAGAAATAAGGGTTTGACAAATGCCTTGTTCACAGCAATATTTATTAATCTTACTTGACGTGCGCCCTTTTAGGAAGACTTGAATTTCATCTTTTCGTGTTCTACATAACTCTCTACAAACATCATATTCGTACTCCCGCTTTTTAAACTATTTGTGGCCGTGTCTATAAGTTGATGTAGAATATGCATTACATCCCTTTGAGGCAAAATTACATGTAAAATCACCATCATTATTGTTTAGCTATAAACAACGATTGACTTTTTTCCTGTCATCCGCAAAAACACAAATCTTCTCAGCGGTTGATCTTTTATTTCACGGATATTTTTGGACACACTCAGTTTTCGATTGGTTCGACTGAACCAATTTCCGAACGTTTAAAAATTTGCAAACTAATTGCTCTATTCAGTGTTACATCACAGATTGTTTAATGAAGGCCACCGTTGTTTGAAGGTAATAAAAAGCTCGCTTGATGGTCGTTTTCACTTCATTTCGTTCAAACGACAATCAGTTGTGAATTTTAGATACAACATCGCTCGACAAAATATCTTGGGCTGCATGCTTTCAGAGAGCCAGGATATAGAGCTTATTTTACCTTAACTCAGTTAAAAACAAGAACGCGAGGCTGAGGAAATACAATTATACAAAGAACTTTTATTTTGGACTAGGTTGTTCAATCTTACTGTGACGTGAACAGTAGGAAAAATTATCGTCTGCTTTTAAAAAAAAATCTGTAAAACTAAATAAGATGTTATTTAACTACTGCCAAAGTTTAAGAGGTTATAACCGTTTGACTTTTGAAAGGGGGAAGGGCGGTGAAAGACCAAGTTATTAAAAGATAGATTTTTAATTTGCTGAGATTTTGCAGAAATTTTAATTCGTCTTAACACAGGAGACCTAAGTCAAAAACTAGCTCTGCTGGAACAACTTTTTCCTTTTCAAATCCAGCAATTTGAAACAAACCATAAGACTGTAATCTTACACCAATAGTTAGAAGAGCGAAAGCCGCCGTTTTACCACTCATGCGAATTTTCCATGCATTTGTTTTGATCAGTTTTCGTTTCAACTTTGAAACACAACTGACAACAGAGATTCAAATTGTGACTCGACGCTTCGTAAGCGGCTACATGCCTTGCATTTTGGCATTCAGTTCCTTTCTCGTAACACTAAAGTTTTCGAATTCATACCACTTTTAAAAACCAAAATGTTATTAACGATAGCTGACGCCGAATTACCATACAAACGTTCTTTATTTGAGCTACTTTGCCTACCCGAAAAGCTAGATGGTGGCCGAAACCGTGAAAAGGCCTATTGTCTCGCATTATCTTAACGCCTGACCATGCTCAGTTCACGTGCGTCCTCGGTTTAATAACATCAACTGTCATTTCCATCTTCCTTGAGTTTCTTGGCCTCAGGTTCATTAGAGCTGTTAGTTTCACTCGGAGGATTTGCACTGAAGTACGCCTTCAGGGACTCAAGAGACTTCTCTCGGTGAGAAATGGAGTTCTTTTCTTCAGCAGGCATCTCTGCATACCTTAACCAAAAACAAGAACCTGATCAGATAACAACTAAAACAGCAAGTATTAGCATTAACAGTTTCGATGTTGCATTTCCAACATCATTATCAACAACGAAGACACCAAAAACAACATCAACATAACCTACGTATCATTACAATTAGCAACATCGCCAACAACATTGCTACCATCACACTGAGCATTGCCACCGTCAATTGTCGCTGTCATTTCGATTGTCACTGAGCATTGCCACTCCCATCACCTATCACTTTCCCAATCACCATCACCATCTGTCATTTCTCCCATCGCTATCCCATCTTTTTCAATCACCCTCCCCGTCACCAATCACCATCACAATAAGCATCGCCATCACCATCTGTCATTTTTCCCATCACTATCCCTTCACAATCTTTCTCAATCACCCTTCCAATCACCTATCACTTTCCCAATTACAATCACAATTACCATCACTTTTCCCATCACTATCACCTTCATTTTTCCCATCGCTATCTCATCACAATCACTTTCCCCACCACCATCATCACCGTCACCATTACCATCACCACCACACCAACCATCACCATCACCACTTTTCCCATCACCATAACTGTCACTATCACCATCACCATCACTGTCACCATCGCCACTTTTCCCATCACCATCAATATCACCGTTTCCATCATCTTTTTCCCCATCACCATTACTATCACCGTCACCGTCACCATTACCATCATCATCACCATCATCTTTTTCCCCTTCACCGTCACCGTCATCATCACTTTCCTATCATCATCACAAGCAATTTCCCCATCACCATCTCCAGCCCAGGAAACTAGTTTAACCCATCACAAGATGGATAGTTTTAAATTGATGAAAAAAACCTACGTCTGGTCGAACCCATCTGGCTGAAAACATGGGTCCCAGCCAAAGGTCCGGGGTCCTCTTGGGGATACAATCTTACCCTGAAAGAAAGCCAGCAGTTAATTACTGGTAGAACAGTACCTCGCAATTTAAGGAAGAATAATGACAAGAAAACTCACCTTTTCTGCAGTGGCCGTATATCACTGAAATTACCGCCATATTAAAGTATTAATAAAAATAGTTACTATAACAAAAATGTATTAAGTTCTACCGTTTAAAAAACTTTTACCGTCCTTTAATCTGGCGAATTTAAGCGATTTAAAAAAACGCTGAAACAAAGTGACACTAATAAGTGTCGCTTCTTTAGCGTGACGTCAAAATTGAGTTACACCATAATTATATTTCGAAAATCAAGAAAAAGTAAGTTTAATGCAACAAAAACGTTTAAAATGTCAATGTTCTGATTTTCTGTGGACACAAAAAAAACGTTGGTTAAGACAATGTTTTTCTAATTTGTGGCAATCTCTTGATGATGACTGGAACTGTTTTATTAAAAGGGTGGTTTTGGATTGATTATCATTTATGAAGGTTAGATATTGAACAGTTTAGTTAAAATGATTACATATGTCCAGGGTGTTGCAGTAAATTTAACTTTTCATAATGTACTCGAGGAACATATACATCTGGCTGGATTTCCCAAAAGGTAACTGTTACCGATAAACACGGTATCGTTAATGAGACGGACAACTGAGGGACCGGCCCTGAACTGGCCTCTTTCAAGCTTTTATAAAATTCGCCACTGCCTCAATATCCACAGGCAGTCTTCAGCCTCTGTAGGAAACAATTTAGACTAGATGAAAGTCGCGTGTTTTTTAGAAGTAAAAACAGAAATTACCGGAAATGGCTGCACGAATCACTTTGTAGTACGACGTTTCAACTGTGTTTTGTGAGCACAGAGAATCGATCGTGAAAAATTTGCACAATGAAAGACAAAAATCTTCCAATTTCCTGTCTTTCGAAGGAAAACGCTTCAATTTAGGAACAGGCAAACCGAAGTGACGGCGGTTTAAGGTTGGGCATTTTTGCCCAACTCTTTGCCCAATTTCAGCGGACACCACTCAAAATAAGTTGTTTGGTAATGAGAATAAAGCAACTGATCAAACAAAGCAACTTCTCTAAGATGAAAAACGATGTTCTCCCAGCCAGTTTACAAGGAAACTATAGAGACAATTTAGGAGACTTTGATAGTAATACATCATATCGTGTGTTTGAGGCTGAGAGCTTGAGAGTGTTAGGCTGTTACAAAGGCTTTGTGGTTTACCATGGTTTTACCGCGAAACAACAAGACTTCATCATCGGCATTTCCTGAAGAGTAGGCAAATGTACATAGAGCATACGAAGACTTGTCCTCCCAGCCGGTGAGCAGGCGATAAAGACCTGCCAAGGTGAAGACAGTTAATAGAGACTTAAATTAAAATCATAAATGTATATGCACCAAGGGTTGCCACTGTTAACTGGATGTGAAGTTCAAGGACTTTTCCAAGACCTTTTCGAGCAAATTCAAGGACCTGTACCATATAATTACAGCATACTACTGTATATAAAAAAAGATTTATTATTCTGTATCATATTTTCTTAATACAGCAATGAGCTTTACAAGATTTGCTTCTGGGGAAAAATCGAAACTCCGTTTTTGTTCTCAAACATTATAACATCGAAGGTGTGTCCGGTTATAAAAACAGTTCGTTCTTTGCAGTTAGAGTTGAAACTTTTTGCCAATTCCAGGACTATTCAGAGTTTCAAGGGCCGATGCAACCCTGATGTACATGAACCTGGCCAGAAGAGGCATAGGTCAAATGTGATCCACATCTGGTGGGTTGGACTCACGTTTGAACATCAGGGCTTGCCGTTTGAAAATCGTTGGTGAGTGACAAAAAGCTCACCTAAATT
>JAOBRG010375045.1:0-11539 GCA_027574985.1 Umimayanthus nakama
TATAGGGAGGGGGGCTATCAGAGATTTCTAAATATCTGGAGATGAAGGACAAGGAGGTGTGTGTGTGTGGGGGGGGGGGGGGGGGGGGGACCAAAAAAAATTATTCTCTGAAACCATTGTTAACTTATGTGAGCAGGATAAGAAACTGCAAAATGAAGCACAAAGCTTGTGACATTTCTTCCACTTCTGGTACAGCAACTTCTTTCAGCTGACAATGGTGCTTGTTTTAACAACCGCCATCACTCTCATTTGAACTTGAAGTGTTGCTTCTCAACCTTTAGATCTCCTCTGCCTGCCATTCACCAAGGCTTCCAAATTTCAATCTGCTGCCAAGATCCGTAACACTCTACCTACTGAGATCTGCAGCATTTAGTCTCTTTCTAATTTTAAAATGTGTCTTAAACACTATTTTAATTATCATTGTTAGTTTCTTTAGGCTGACATTTAAATTTTGTTACTTTCCAATAGTTTTTATACAATTGTATATTATAAGTTTGCTAGGTTTTGATATTTTTTGCTAACTGCAAGGGTTGAAATTGATTTTTTCAGCACTGGCCAGCTGTACTGGCAACAGAAAAAATCCGCCAGCCAAAAACCAATTTCTCCTGCTGGACTATTTTTCCCTTTTTCTTCTATATCCATTTCTTGTACACATCCATTGAGTGTTTGAACACGTTAATGCTCGTACCTGGCGCACTAATTTGAAAAAGATCAATGTATATCCAGATATGATGTTTAACATAATGACATTTAAATGTTTTTTTTCCTGAAATCAGGCTTTGAAAATTGGGGTGCACATTATATACAGGGGTGCACATTATACATGGGTAATACACACCAGTAATCAGCATTCTCGCCAGCCAAAAACAGAAGGGCGCTGCACCCTCTTGTTTTTCTATCTCCCCTCAGTTTCATCAGTTGGTTTTCTGTCTTAAAGATTAATTTTGCTATTTTTTTGAGCTGTTTTGAAACACAAGTTACAAGATTCACACTTTGCAAATACGTGTATGAAGTTTCAAGACGGTAGAATAATTATACTCCTGACGAATATACATATCTTACTGTCAGTAGTATTTCTCTTGCTGCTGGCTCCACCAATCACAGTGTGAGCATGATCTCTTTGTCTTCCTGCTCAGCAGTGACATAGTTTCTATTTACAAATATCTCTTGGAAGTAGCACATACTTATGTAAGCAGGTGAAAATTCTGACTGCAATCATTTTCAACTTGAACCATTGTGGCAAAGAGAATACAGTATCTGTAGCTGTTGAACATGGATTACAAAGATTAAAAAACAAGCAGCTTGTGCAAGAAATTTAATCTGACTGTTGGTGCAAATCAATTGGAAAAGTAAATTGACTATTGATGAAGATTGCACATTGATCTGTTTAGGTAAAATGAAAGGCTGTACAGAATACAGCCAATACAACCAGACAATGAGCGTAGATTACTGCCGAAACAATGACACAAGATTGTTGCTGTTGCTACTATTAAATTTCATTAGATTTTTATTAATTATGTAAGTAAACAAAGACTTTTGAGTCAAGAAGAAAAGCTCTAAAAAGTTGTTTTAAAATTCAATTAAAGTACATTATATTACTTGTATGGTGACTTCTCTGAAAAAATTATCAAAAATAAGGTTATGGATGGCCCCCCTTGAAATCCCCATACACCCCTACCCATAATTTGTAAGTGCTTCCTTACAGTTGAACATGATTATCAGTTAAGTCATAATAACCTGCTCAACTAAACTAAACTTGACTCAAATTTGAACAGAAATCTAGCTCATGTTTCTTGATAGAAAAACCACTTTAAATAACGCTCTGCTGTGAACAAGAGTATTACGTGCATAACAACAGATCAAAACATGTAAGTTTTTGCTCTATTAAAATTAAGTGTCTTTTCAAGAACAACTGTTTTCACTGTGGTGCTGAATTAATAATACTCAAATAACTGTTCTCTGTTAGCAGTCTGAAACAGTGTTGAAAAAATAACATAGAATTGGGAATTGATAAGGATGGTTTTGTGAACAGAGATTGGCAAAGTTACTCTGCAGTGTATGTAGTAAAACTACTTACTTTAAACAATTATAGTACAGTTGTAAGAATAAAAGTTTTCGTTCAGCTGGTCGTTGAACAATAACAGTAACAATTACCAGCGGGCTCCCCTTCTCATCGTCTGTGACTTCAGCTGAAGTTTACTTGTCAGGTTTACAAAAACGTATGTTTTTTGTAGGAACACCAGCAATCCGCTGCAGAAGTGCAAGAACATGACAAACAATCCACCAAAAGCACAGCTTGCAACAAATGCTTTGCATCTGAACATAAACTGCATTACTCTACTAAAGATTTCCAAATCAATGTAAAAGAATGGACAGAACAGGGGAAATTTACAAGAAGCAAGGTGCAAACATGTTTGCATTAGATTAGATTATTTTATTTTTATTAGTTAAGTAGTATTTAAAATTAAATACAGTGTACATGTACTCCTCCATCATAATTAAAATATTTTAAAATATGGCTACGATAAAAGGATTTTCATATTATAAAAACTGGAAAGTAATGAACGTTTTCTGAAAATGAAAAAAAGCACTGTTTTTGAATATTGTTATTAATGTTATTAAATTATTGTCACTACTATCAGTGTAAAAATAATAATAATAATAATAATAATAATAACAGTAATAATAATAATAATAATAATAATAAATTTCATTATTATTGTTATTATTTATTGTTAAATAAATATACATGCAAGCCATCAATCTCTACTATTTCAATAAGAACTACTGATATTTATTTGGTTGTTTCAGTAGGTCGGGAATACAGTGTCATGTACATCTGATTGAAATCTGTCTTTTGATTATTTTGTTTTGCTGTGTAACTTGCTGCTACATACATGTAACTATACATGTTTGTAGCCTCAATTTCATACACTTTTTTAAAATTTGATAAACTTTTGTGGATAACAATGTTAGATAATCAAAGTTCTCCTTGAATTTGTACAGTAATTGTGACATTAGCTGCCTTTGCCATTACATATGTAGCAGTTGCTTTGTATCAACCAATTGTTTGTTTGTAATTTAATGTTAGTATTACTTAATATTAATTTTATACATGAGTTAATGCAAATGCACCTGGAATGAGTGCACAAGTTTGTGAATTCGACAATGTACATGTACATCCCTTACACAAGTTGTCCATACTGTACAATTCATGTTGCTATTGTCATGTTATATACAGTCAGGACTGTAGTTAACTTGATGCCGGAAATATGTGTGTGTTAATTAGTTTGATGAAATGCTGCAAGGCCGATGGGACTCTGCCATGGCTGCCGGGTGTTTCAAGTACAACCTGGACAGCATGGAAACCAAAGTTCTGCCAGGCAGATTTGGACTGGTGGCACAGGTACAATATACAGATTGTGTTGTACATGTACATGTAGACAACCAAGCAAGTTTTTGTTACCACATTTTCTCCTGTATAAGTCGACCCCATAATTCAAGCCAAAAACAACGATATTTTTGAAGGCACATGTACAAGTCGACCCCCATGATTGATGATCGAAAACAAACAAAATAGAAGGAATCAAGGACAAGAAACAATAATAAAATAAGAAGTGATTGATGTTTTCTTTTTCGATATTAGGTGGCTCCCAAAGTAGCCGTTTTGCTGTCGTTTATCATAATTTTGTTGATCCAGTTTTTTTGCTTGTGTATTAGTCGAGGTGCAGTTTTTAGGCTACAAATTTGGTCTTAAAGTGTCATTCAACTTATACACAAGAAAATACGGTAAAGGAAACTCTAAAAATATTTGCATGAAACTCTTGGTACCTGTGCATTAAGTATTATACATTTATGTACATGTATACAAAAGTCATGTATAAACTATAAATATCTAGTTATACAGGCCATCTGAAAGAATGCAGTGGTGCGGAATCACATCCTACAGTAAAATCCACATCTGCCACATCCTGAGGGCATTTCC
This sequence comes from Umimayanthus nakama, assembly GCA_027574985.1. Classification (NCBI taxonomy): domain Eukaryota; kingdom Metazoa; phylum Cnidaria; class Anthozoa; order Zoantharia; family Parazoanthidae; genus Umimayanthus; species Umimayanthus nakama. The sequence goes on from JAOBRG010375045.1 coordinate 3,986, forward strand.
GCATAACCTGAAAAAATTATCAAAATTTATGGACTAAAAATATAGCATACCTTCTTTGTGAAGAGGGATCTTCATAATATTGCATTTTTCCCCTCTGAAATAACGAAAACATTGAACAAAACACAAACAAAACATGCTTCGATTGTCCGCTTCTAGTTTTCACAATTTCATTCCACTGGGTGTTCTGTGCTATTTATGATGGAAAGTTTGTTTTTCTCAGCCAATCTTTTTCATCGTATTAATAACCCCGGTGTTGACCAAATCTACTGGGTAATATGCTCTCAAATTCCAAGTGAACGTAATTTGCTATTTCTTTCTACATCCTGTCACTGCCCTGGTTATACAATCATGTAATTACAAGCTAGACAGCTATGTTTCTTTGTATTTATAAAGCAACTTTAGGTGAACAACCCTAATGAGTTGGGATGATGGTACTCCTGGGACATACTGTAGGCTGACTAACAAAAATTGATATAACCTTGATTGTTCTTACATGTTGTTGTTGTACATGTTTTTACCTGTTTGTACATACAATCGTGTGATACGGCACTGTGTTGTAGCATGCACATGTACATGTACAATCATATAATATCATACTGAAATGTGCAAGGCAGACTATTCCAGACAGTTTATAATCTTATGTATACTGTACTGTATTTATTTACTAGTTGATTGCGCGATTCCTCAGGGCTGACAAAGTTAGTTTTTATTTGAATGGTTGCCCAGGGACATGATTAACAATATTTGTTGTTCCAACCAAAAACCACTGACTGTCTTGTCCCAGCATTAAAGCTAGTCATGTGCATTGAGGGCAAATAACATATACATGTTACATTGTACACCAAAGGCACTAAATGTACAATCATACATTTATCATACATGTTTTTTTTATTGTAACATTACCAAAAAAATGCTCAGGCCAAAGTGTTTAGTAACTGAGACACATAAAAATTGTTATCCAACTTTTTGTGCATGAATTTACATGACAGCAGCAAAACAGCACTAATCTACTTGTAAATCATTTTATAAAATTTAATTACAGTATGTCAACAACTCGGGTTGATGCAGCAGTGCTAGTACTGCAGTCTGCATTGCTCCTTATTAAGAGTTATTTATCATGGGAAACTTCATAGGAGGCAACTTTACATGTACATAATTAGCAAATGCAGACAAGCCCAGACTGCAAGACAAGTTTCAAGATTGACATAAACTCTGTTTTAAAAATTATTAATTTTATGTTTTTCTTACACTTTTCAAAGCTGAACGAGAGAAGGTTTGTGGAAAGAAGAAAACCTGAACCTATGGCTAGTGTGGCACAATCATTTGACGGCACAAGATTTAACTTTACAAAAGTGAAACAGGGCGAGGTAAGGCATTAGACCAAAGAAGCTCCAAGTACTTGTTTTGTAACAGAATTTTATTTTGGGTTATCTGATTCTTTTGGCATCAGCAATCACCCAAGATAGTCCAACTGCTGTACTTGTAGCAATTTCTCTTTCACGACGTGTTTATTACCCTGAAATGGCTTAGAGCTGCTTCTATCTCCAGTGAAGATCATAAAGTTGGCTCACGCTACAAATAAGGTAAGATAAAGAGAAAATTCAATGCGATTTGTGGCCCTTTGCTGTGATTGCTATAGTTTCCCATACAAAGTCTCTCAAAGTTATTATTTGTAGCCGGTCATGAACTTGGCAATTATTACACTAACTTCTAGCTTGGGCTACCATTGAACATCAGTTGTTCTTGTAAGCCTAGACTGCTTTCCAACTGAGAGCTCATATGTGCATCAGTTTTATTTTAGGTTCTGTTTGAACTGTGCTGTCGGCACCGCCACATTTCAGACCACAGTGTTATGATAATAAACATCAGCCCTCTGGAGTATGGAAACTCGCTCATTGTTCCGAATATCAACTCCAGACTTCCACAGGTTAGATACTGATAAACTAATATGTAGTAATCAGAAGCAGAAAGCTCTTTGAGCCAAGATAATTTTTTCAAATGCTGTTACAGTACTAAATCTATAGTTTTGCAGAGCTTTTACATGTATATATTAAAGTTTTAAAAAATTTATAATACTTTTAGCACTTGTTGTTTGACTCTTTTCAAAGCAGCCAGTTTATCAAAATATACCTTTATAATAGTAGAAACTTACAATACATCTAAGAAGCCTTAAGTGAGAATAAGGGAATTGATCTTTCACGGTCAGGTATGTCAAAAGTTCTCACATTTGAACTTTTTAAAAGGAAAATGTTGTTTGTATGTAATGAAACGGTTTAGGAAAATATTTTGCAACGCATCGAACATGTACAATGTACATGTAGATCCTGTTTGTGGCTGAAAGATTTAAATTTGTTTTTACTGTAACTTACAGTGTACTACAGATTAATATTATTTACATTTTTTACATGTTAAATTAATTTTAGAGTTTTTAAATACTTACTGTTTTTAAACATAAAACAACCCAAACAGCATTGAAGGAATTCTATGTAACAAGAGTGAAACGTATACACACATGTACACAACTGGTCTGAACCCCCAATCGCATTTCTTTTTTCACAACTACGTATTTCCATGTTTATTTACGCAAACATAATGTCATGTAAACTCCCATCTGAACAAATAAGTACAAGCCAAGCTTCTCTTTTCCTTCTTTATCTCACGAAATATGTAATCAAACTGGCTAATGTATAAATGTATGCACTTCATATACCTGAATGTGGCAATATGTCATAGAACTTCCTGGAGTTCTGGTCTCTTATTTCACATCTATTTTCATGTTTGTTTCTTCCCAGATTCTCACCGAAGAAGCTTTGGAATTGGGAATGGAAGTTGCGTTACTCTCTTCACACAGGCAAGCACTGTACTAACGATTAGTCCTCTGTTAGTTCAAATGGCATTAACTAGTTAGAATAAGCTGAGGTACATGTATCACCTCATTTACAGTAACTTGGTTTGTTACTCGGTCCAGAAGGCGCCAAATTAAGGTTTCAGCTCTGTACTTACTTTTTTTGTGTGTGTTGCAATGTGATGCACATGCATCAGTGGCAGTCCAGAAATAAGAATGAAAGATCTAATCAAGAACTTAGTTTTATGTTTCATTCACTCTGTGAGTTTACTATATTAAACACCAGGTTTACTGAATAAAGGAAGTAAACGAGTTTGGCCAAGTGACCGGTGTTTTAAGATTTTCTATGGTAAACTTTGTTCTAGTTAGTTGCGCTGATAAAGGCGTTTTTGAAAATTCCCTGCAATGTGTGGACAATCAAAAGCTATTCAAAAACACCGCGTGTAGACACAAATGTTTTTTTTATAAATACGGAAGAAAAAGTCTCCGTAATTTTTCGAAAATACCCCGTTACGTGTAGACAATCAAAAATGGTTCAAAAACACTACGTGTGGACGCAGATGTTTTTATAAATACGGAAGAAAAAGTCTCCGTTTTCGAAAATACTCGGCTACGTGTGGACAATCAAAAACGATTCAGAAATACTACGTGTGGACGCAGATGTTTTTTAGATACGGAAGAAAAAGGCTCCGTTTTCGAAAATATCCGGCTACGTGTGGACGACGCCTTAGTATATTGCTGATCTGGGCTGAATTACATGTAGGCTGTTAATACAGCCTCTTCATCGATTCTAAGATTGTCTTTCTATAACTAATTACCTTCCAGGGGATTCCGAATTGGCTTCAACAGTTTGTGTGCCCTTGCGTCTGTCAATCACTTGCATTACCATGTTTGGTATGTTGAGCATCCGTCTCCATTGGAAACGCTGGTGAGTAATTAAATTCAAAGAACTAAAACATCTTTCTTGTACATGTATTAGTTCTTTTTCATTGTATCCCCTTACATTTTTTTTTCTTTTCCTTTTTTCATTGCTCTTTTTTGATAGATCTGTCTATTTCAATTATTTTTGTTCCTTTAAATGATTCATCTTTCATCTGATCTGATGCGTTATTTGAAATCTAAGTCTGTATTCTGTCAGTACTCAGTTTCCCTAAACGTATTTTAAATTCCTACTCTATTCGTTTTTGAACTTTAGCTTGCGTGTTGTCTGCCGGCACGATGTGACTAGTACGCATTTTTAAAAGTCTTCTTTTTATTGTCCATTTACCTCTCCAGGACGTTATTCCTGTTTGTAAAGATGTGTTCGAAGTTCAAGATTATCCTACCAGAGCCTTTGTGTTCCAACTTGAGGGTTTAGATATTCAGTCTCTAGCGAAGTAAGTTAATGGTGCATATCCTGTCTTATTCTTGGCTTTCTTCAACGTCGTTTTTGACCAAGGGAAATATTCTGACTGTTTCTAATCTGAGGGTGGAAAAGAACACAACTTGCGTGTTGAATATTTGATTATCTGGGTATGTTTGAGTTAAAGTTCAACTGATACTGTAATTCAGCGTTGGACGGCATTCGAAAAACTTGTCAGAAGATGTACATTGTATATTCTTGGTCGATTGACAACACAGCCTAAAAATAATACGTTTCCATGTAGTTTGGCAGATTTAACCTTTCAATCACAGAAGACCTGGGTGTTTTTTTAAACTATATGTTTTAACCAAGGCGAACATATTATTTGAGCTAGCTGATAACGCGATTATTAGAATAGAATCGATGTGTTTTACTCTTGTGTGAAACATAACAAGGCCGTTTGCTTTTTGGGCATGCACAGAAGTCAAAATTTTGGTTCACCCCCCCCTCCTGCCCTCCTTTCTTTTCCCTATGTTGTCTTTAATAATTTTGCCTACATTATATTCTATTGGCTGCTATTTTCGGTGCAACCGATTTTGTTTTAACTTAAAAATTATATTGGCAATTTAACAAAATGGAAGTGCTAGTTGGTCAGAATACTTTCCAAAGAAAAAAAATAATGACCGCTTTATTGCCCTAGCACCGAGAAATCTCGTCTGACCAACTGTTTTTTTAGGTATCTGTTGCGTGAGCAGAATATATACCTCTTATTAGCCGAGTGCGAGGTCCGTACGGCAAGTTATGGACCGAGTTTTTTCCTTCCTTTTATGGCCCAAGCGCGAAGCGTGAGGACCATAAAAACAAAAAAGGGAAAAACGAGGATCCATAACTTGCCGTACGGACTGAGCAAACGAGGCTAATATGATGTTTATTATATCCAGCTAATCCGAATCCTTGGAATTAGCCAATCAGAGGCAAGGACGTCTGCAAAACCGTATATCATGTCGTTCCAAGCGCCATCCGCAAGATAAGGCACAAATAAAATTTATACATTTAGCGATTTACTCTTCAGTGTTTAAAAGACTTAATTTTCTTTTTAGAAGTTCCTTAAAGTTAACTCTTAGTCCAAAGTGCTGCTTTTAAGAGCAGGCTAAATGATATACAGTTTTGCAGATGACGCCACAGGATCAGATTAGCTGGATGGCTTTGTTGATTATTCTGGTTTTAAAAAGGTGATCGAGAGCTAGCGGTCCGTAAGGCTACTTACGGACCTGGAATTGACTAATCACAGCACGCGAAATCATTCAGCCATGTAATAACGTCAGATATACAATGTACCAGGCGGTTCCAAAGGATGATTACTGTTTACTTACATTGTAACTACTTGGTTAACTACGCCACGTGTCATTTTTGCTATTCTTAGTCCACGGTTTAAATACATTTAGCTTTTACATAACCAGTAAACTAGAACTATCTTTGCTTGTAGAAAATTTGTGGGCGCCCTGACTAATACTAATTTAAGACCAGTACACTGTTTTAAGTAACATTTCCCGCTGCACGTCACTTCCAATTTTTATTGTGTTTCTAAAGTTGAGCTAAATTATGCTCTTATCTCTTTCAGAAAAATCCACTTGATTACATCACATTTAACCAAAAACGAGATTGCACACAACCTTTCAATTTTCCGTGGAAAGACTTCTGATAGGTCAGCGGCTAACACCATGAACGGTGTAGTCAAGGACACATGCAGTCTTCTTCGAGTCTTCTTGTGGCCAAGAACATCTGTCGTTGGTAAGGGACCGAACTGTCGTTTAAAATGAGATTTGTTTAACTCATTCAGTACTTGTGTTCTAGTTTTAAGGCATAACACATGTACTTGTTTCTGTGTCGCTTTGGATGAAGTTCGGCAGTTCACAAAGTTCACAGAGCTTTAAGCATAAAACAATCTGAAAACAACTATAATGTGATGAAAGTTTTCCAAATAAGAGATTATAATTATTACTATTATTGTTAATATTGTTAATACAATAATGAGGTATAGTATTAAAAGAAGACTAGAACCTGAGTGCTACTTTTGAAAACCATAATAATTATTGATAATACAAATTAAATATTGCGAGTAAAACTACGAACTGGAACTGCTTAAGTAAAATTCAGTTAAAATCGCTTTTTCTAAAGAAAGCCTCCTCAATTAAGATCACCGGCGCTTTTTTATCACAAAGAACGTTAAAGGAGTCCTGGAACGATGGATCAGACATTCAAGATACAATTAATTTGAGCATAAACAAACTTGTGCAAATGTTATAAATGAAAAAAAAGCGGACGGTCGATAAAAGCAGTAATACAGTTTTTTTTTGCTGTATTCACACATCTAGATTACTAAGAAATCTCTAACTAAAAGCTAATTGCTGTGCAGTCTAAAATAACACTATATTCAGGTGCAGACCTCTCACGCAAATCTCATATACAAACAAATGTCAAAATAACTGATATCTCGTCAGGTTACTAAACGTGGAATATTTCAACAGCAGCCGCTTGTTTAGAAGGACAAACTAACTGGCTAACCGATATTTTTTTTTTCTACTTTCTAGCGCGTCCAAGTTCAGGTAGTTGTTCGAAACAGTGTCTTTGGGGTCTGTTTTTGCATCACTACAGCGCACTCATCTCATACACGCCCTATCTCCATAATCCAGCACCGACACTACTAAAGACTTGTACGATGGGCTGAGACGTCAATTAAACGATGCACTTCGCGATAAGAGCGGGGGCTACATCAGTCTACCTGAACCTGGCGAAGTTTTTCCAATCCTTTGTAATCTATCTGTACTTTATTTAAGTAAAAATGTAGACCGAGCGTTTATTGCAAGACTGCCATCATTAAAAATGTCCCTTAGCTTAAAAAATACATTTACAGTAATGGCTTTCATTTAAAGTCCTATTAAACTGAAAAGCTGATAACTGAAATGCCTAAAGCGCGACCGTTTTGTTTATGAATGTAATCATACATATGTAATACCATGTGGTGTCCCATGGTCAGCCATGACCGACAGTGGCCTACTACTACCATGTAATATTAAGTTAAGGATCAATGGGTAGGCAGACATGTTACAACAATAGATATAGTACACTTGTCTTCTGTTTTGCGAGTGGTGGTCATGATCAGTTGGCATGCAAACAGACTTTAAACCATTCCTTGCCAGTAAATCAGCTTCTCTAATTTCCTTCTTTAGGGCACTCAGGCAACAACTCCTAGACTGTCTGCTTCATGTTAAAGTTTACAAGATTAATTTTATCCATTTTGAAATCACTGGTGATTCCTGCATTCTGATTGGTTCCCAAGAACAAGAGTTCAGCTGTAATCGCACTA
>JAOBRG010375056.1:0-11538 GCA_027574985.1 Umimayanthus nakama
ATGTACCAGTGGGGCAAGGTGGTACTGTGTATGATATGTACCAGTGGGGCAAGGTGGTACTGTGTATGGTATGTACCAGTGTGGCAAGGTAGTACTGTGTATGATATGTACCAGTGTGGCAAGGTGGTACTGTGTATGACATGTACCAGTGTAGCAAGGTAGTACTGTGTATGACATGTACCAGTGGGGCAAGGTGGTACTGTGTATGATATGTACCAGTGGGGCAAGGTGGTACTGTGTATGGTATGTACCAGTGTGGCAAGGTAGTACTGTGTATGATATGTACCAGTGTGGCAAGGTGGTACTGTGTATGACATGTACCAGTGTAGCGAGGTAGTACTGTGTATGATATGTACCAGTGGGGCAAGGTGGTACTGTGTATGGTATGTACCAGTGTGGCAAGGTAGTACTGTGTATGATATGTACCAGTGTGGCAAGGTGGTACTGTGTATGACATGTACCAGTGTAGCAAGGTAGTACTGTGTATATGTACCAGTGGGGCAAGGTGGTACTGTGTATGGTATGTACCAGTTTGCAAGGTGATACTGTGTATGATATGTACCAGTGTAGCAAGGTGGTACTGTGTGTGGTATGTACCGGTGTGGCAAAGTGGTACTGTGTGTGATATGTACCAGCGGGGCAAGGTAGTACTGTGTATGGTATGTACCAGTGTAGCAAGGTGGTACTGTATGATATGTACCAGTGTTATTCGGTGGTACTACGTATGATATGTACCAGTGGGGCAAGGTGGTACTGTGCATGATATGTACCTGTTTTGCAAAGTGGTACTGTGTATTATATGTGCCTGTTTGGCAAGTGGTTCGGTTTGTCAGTGGGGCAAGTACCATTCCTTACACTTGCACATACATTGAGAAAACTTCTTAACTTGGTTCATTTTTTAGATATTTAGTCTCCTCTTTATGGAGTATCAAAGGCCTTTTCAAAGACAGCATCACATATATACTTGTACACGATTTGTATGATTAGAACTCCATTCTATTACTTGCTTGAAGACATTGTACAGTGCAAACATCTGCTCTATACACTAACAGTGCATAGTGTTAAAGATGTATGGCCTTGTCCATATCCTGCGTGTTCGATCCTCAACGTATTGTCCATGCCATTTCTGACTTACAAGTAGTTTTGATAGAGTAGCTGATCCAGTATCATGACAAGTGTTACACATGCATGCATGTAGTTATCTCTTGTCAGCTGTCACAGTCAATCAAATCTCCTCAATGTATATAACTCATATTTTCGTAATTCTGTTTTGACATCATCATTCTGCTCTCAATAGTTCAATTGTTATTACTTGTAAGTCAATTTCTGCTCCCAATTTTCCTTCTTCATTTTGTACTTTGTACTCATAGTTTTAGTCCTCGTGATACATTGTACACCGAATCCTGATACCGTTATCGCATCTTACTTCTTTGTCTTTATCTGTTACGAGTTTCGGTCAGGAGACAGCTTGCTTGTAACATAACCCCCTCACGGAGAAGAAATTTTGGAAAAATGTCTGCCCTAACAAAAAAAATTGTAAAACAATCTGAGATACTTTTAACTGATCTGGTAGCAGGAGTTCATAATAGTTTTTGCTTGACAGCATGGCTCATAAAGTCTGCTCTCACATTGTCTGATTCTTTGTTAGCTTCTACTCTGAAGTTGTAGTTTTGTAGAAGCATTGCCCATTGCAACAGTCGACCGTTGCTGAACTAGCACCGTTCAAGTACTTCAGAGGTTCATGGTCAACTTGTAACACAAACAGAAACTGTACTTCATTCAGGTAAATGTTGAATCGTTTCAGGTCCCCATAATGGCTAAGCACTTCTTCTCAATCGTGGAATAGTTATGCTCAGCATTGGACAGTTTCTTGCTGACGTAACAAACAGGAAACAACTTATTGTCTTGTCCCTGCATTAGTACAGCACCTACTACATAAACAGAGGCATCTGTTCTGAGATAGTAGATTTTCTTGGGGACGGGGAGGTGCAAAATTTGGTTCACTGGCAAAGAGGGTCTTGAGAGATTGATAAGCTTTTTCTTGAGCATCACCTCAGTTTATTTTATTAGGCTGTCTTTAACGCGTGAGGTCTAAGAGAGTGCTGAGGTTGCAGCGAAGTTGAAGATAAAATCTCTGTAGTACCCCTGCCAGGCCCATAAGCGATCGCACCTGCGTATTATTTGTCAGTCTTAGAGCATTCTGGATCCTTTCCACGATGTCTTCATGAAGTCCGATCAATCCCTGTTTCAACTGGTGATAAAGGAAGTCAATTGTCTCTGCTCCAAAGAGGCACTTGCTAAGTCTGATTGTCAGGCAGTTTATACAGGGCTTGAAGGTGCTTTTCCCCAGGTAGGGGTGTGGACAATTACATCATCCCAGTAGCAATGCAGATTGTCTAAAACATTAATAAGCTTCTTCATACCAGGTTTCAATGTCACAGCAGAATTCATCATTCTGAATGGCGTTTTAAGGAACTGATACGAGCCATCAGGAGTAACAAAGGCGGTCTTGTGTCGATCTTCTTCTGGGACATGAATCTGCCAGTATCCCTTGCTGAGGAGAAGCACTTGTCTCGGCTCAACCTGTGAAACAGGTCTGCGGCTGTTGACATTGGTTCTGGGTCAACCACAGTCAGTTTATTCGACTTTCTGTAATCTACACATACTCTGTTCGTGTTGTGGTTTTTCTTGACATCCACCACTGGCTAGAAATACCGTGCTCATTCAAGTCCGTTGTTCTTTCGCCTGGAGATACTCAAGTTTACTGACTTAATTTTTCTGTATAATGCTCTATTCATGCATGATTTTCATAATAGCACCTTACCACCTGTTTTCAAGGACTTTTTTTACATCAGTTAACAAAGTCCATGGTTATACAGGTAACACCAGACTAGCCTCCAAAGACTCCTATTACATCTCTAAAGTAAGAACGAACTATGGCAAATTTAGCATTCGCATTGTAGGTGCCAAATTATGGAACTCTATTCAGGAAGATTTTAAATTAAATAGACGTAATAATTTTAGGAAACTCTTAACTAATCATATCCCGAACACTACCTTGATGTCTGATGCGCTTTACTTCTCTCTTTTCATGCCCTCTGTTGTTTGTTTGTATTTGTTTTTTCCTTTTTTTTGTGTTAGTGTAATCGTATTTATTAATTGTTATATTTTTTGTCTTCAAAACACCATGTATTTAATCTTGCTTGACCATCTGACTACTAGCTACTTAACTCGATTAGCTTAGCTATTTTTAAGTAGCTTTGTTCTCCTACAATATAATTTAATTACACCTATACTATGTAACCAAATTTTCTCAGAGGACTAATAAAGTATGTTGTTGTTGTTGTTAATGTTGGAATAAAGAGATCGATTCCCTGACGTCACCTATCTTTATCATATCAGCAATGTCTTTCTTTAACTCTTCACGCATGCTGTAAGGCAGTGAATAAGGTTTCTCAAAGTTTCTTCTGTTGTGAGACTGATGTGATGCTCAATCAGGTTTTGGGTACCTGGAGACTCGGCAATAAGCCTGAGAACTTGTCTGCACAGTTCACAAATTCAGCCTTTTAAACTTCCGTTAAGTTCGAGGCTAGAGTTACGTTATCAATAGATTCTTTGCCCGTGTACCCCACCAATCTCAACAAGGTCCTCGTCGCAATCAGGGTCAGTCTCAGGCTCAACATCTATAACCTCAGCTTCTGTAACTATTTTCCCGTTCATCGCTGCCTCTGTGACATCTTGTTCAAGGTACTTCTTAAGCAGGTTGGCATGGTAGACCTTCGTCTTTCCTGTCACTTTGGCCTTGGTCATTTAATCCAACCTTTTCACTGATGTCATTTGGACTTTTCCACTGCAACAAGAGCTTGTTATGGTCTGTTTGTAATAGTACAAGGACCTTATCACCAGGTTTGAACCTTCTCACCTTGGCATTCCGATCATAGTAATGCTTTCCTCTCTGTTGTGCCTTTTGTTATTCACTGTGAGCGATTACAAGAGTGTCATCAAGTTTCTGCCTGAGCTCAAACACGTATTGGTAGATGTTTTCACTTCATGCTCTTTAGTGTTGCTCGTCTGTAATTCTTTGAAGATATGCATCAGTCCGCCTACAGCTCTTAGATACAGCAACTCAATTGGGGCAAAACCTGTAGACTCTTATGGCACTTCACGACAGGTAAACAACAGTTGATTGTTCAATCGGTGCCACTGTTTTGGCTGCTAACTTCACAGGCGTCTCAACATAGTCTTCAGTGTGCTGTTGAACCTCTGAAAGTCCTTTGCACATGGGATGATACGGGGTCGTATTCAGCTGCTTGCTACTAGCAAGCGGGTCACTTCTTTCATGCAGTCTGACACAAACTGGGTTCAAAAGTCACTTAGGACTTCCTCAGGCACTCTGAGGCGACAAATTATGTTGACTTATACCTGTGCGACAGTCTCAGTGTCAATATTCTTAGGAGGTACAGCTTCAGCATAACAGAGTGCCAAATCCACAAGGGTCAGTATATATCGAAGTCCTTGTTTACTAGGGGGACTAAATGGGTCAACCACATCAATTGCTGCTGGCTTGAATGGTTTGTTGATCAATGGCATCTTCTTGAGGGGAAAATTTGGCACAGAACCCTTGTTCACAGCATCTTCTTCAGCTAGGCATGAGTAAACATCAAGTGCACGCCCCGACAACAATGCACTCAATTTTGTAGCCCAGCCACTCCTGTCCAATTCAGCTAAAGCTGCAAACCCTCTCGAAGTGCTTGAGATACGCTTCGAGGTCGTCCTTTCCACGAATGACGGAAGTTTTGGTGCTTTGGCTCGGTTTTAATTTATTGCTTAGTTTCATTAATTTCAATAGCTTGCCGCCTCTTCTGCTTCCATTGTTACATGGCCTGTCCATTCTCTATCGTCTTAAAGAACATTATGTTTGACCTCTTTGTCTTATGATTAGTATTCTGCCTGTTATTTTGTTCAAAGTCGATCTGCTTTGTTTCTTTTCATCAACTTTCACCTATTGTTTCAACTTGTAGTACTGATCCAACTTTTACTGTTCTTTTTTTAAAACTGTAACACATTCTTGGCTGTTTTATCGAATGCCACTTTTAGGCTCTTCCAACATTGTTCGATGTTTAATACTGTCGATTTTGGTTCTTCTATCAGCATGACGATCTTCCTCTTCATTATCAACGATTTCTTCAATAATACAGTATTTCTTAAGCGACTGAATCTTTCATGAAACTTAAAGACAATTTCTTCCTTAATATTTGCGCTTTTCAGTTTACTGTTTTCTCTGTGTTACTGGAGGGTTCTTTTTAACTCTGCTCGTTGTTTAAGCTTGATTTCAGCAATAACAGCTGGGTTGTGATCGTTTCCGATGTCGGCTTCCATTTATGCTCTGATGCTAGAAACTGATCTTTTGAACTTGGCATTAATCAAAATGGCAACATAATCATATTGGTTCTTACACTATATGAAGTCTATCAGGTGACGTTCAGGTATAATTAATTTTGTTGATAACCTTGCGAGGGAACATTTCAGATTGAAAGCACAATTCAAGATCACTTTCTCTCCGATGTTGGTTCTGTTTCCTGCTAGACAGTGCGTGTTTTCCCACAAATGTTTCTTCCCTCTGGTATGGTCTCCCTACTTTTGTGTTCCAATTGCCCATCGCAATTAGCGTATCTCTTAATCACTTTCGTCTGTGAGATGTTTTTCGCCTTCAGCTCTGACATTCGCATTCTCCTCCAACTCTGTGTGGGGCATCCTCTCTTACGTTTCCCTTGTGGATTCCACTCCAGTGCAACTTTGGTGGTGTTACCATCTTCTTTCACTAGTGTATGACCAACCCATCTTCAAGATCGCTTGTCTATTTCACTTTCTATGGGCTCTTACCCAGTTTGTTGCCTAAGTCTTCATTTCTTATCCTCTCAGGCTATCTTATGCTAAGAGTACTCCTAAAGCATTTGTTTATGCACACCTTGGTCGTGGTTATCAACGAGGATGTTGATCGCCTTGTCTCGGATCCGTAAAACAATACTGACTTGACAATTGAAAAAAAGATTCTCAGCTTTGTTTTCATTGATAGGGAAGTTGTACGCCACGCTGGCCTTAGCAGGGCAAATGCATGTCATGCTTTACTGATGCATGCCTTGATATTTTCGCATGTGCCACTAGTTTTACTAACAATGCTTCCAAGGTATTGGAATTCTTCCGCTACTTTACTAATTCCTGTCCAGTTTTAATTTTACCGTGTGCTTTGACATCTTTTTCATCAACTTGGTCTTAGGTACAATCATTTTTAGTCCAACTTTCTCCCTTGTAGCGTTAAAGTCCTCTATCGTGGAATGTATTTCCTGTAGTCTGTGCATCAATAGTGCTATACTGTCTGCAAACTCCAGGTCTTCCAAAATGCTTACTAACAGCTACCGCAAGCTTTTATCTGATGATCCATCTGCCTCTTTTGTCATCAAGTCTAAGGCTATAAGAAACAGAAAGGGGAGAGCAGACATCGCTGTCTCGCGTTGGTCTATACATGTCTCTGAAATTTCTCTATTAATCTACCATTCTGTACATCTTGTGCTGTAAATCCTTCATAGAACTTCCTGATAATGTTAACAGTCTTTGAAGAAACACCGTAGTGTCTGAGCAGCTTCCACAAAGTTTCTCTATGAATACTTTCGAAGGCCTTTTGAAAACCCGCAAAGCATATGTCTGCCGATAACTGCCACTCCACTGACTGCTCAACAATGATTCGTTGTGTCACAGTGTGATCCGTGCAACTACGACCCTTTCTAAACACAGTTTGTTCATCTCTAAGCTTGCTGTCCACTGCGCCTTTCATTCTGTTTAATAACACCTTGCATAGTACCTTGCTTGCAGTACTTAGCAGCATAATTCCTCTCCAATTATCGTAGTTACTAAGGTTCCCTTTCTTTGAAAATTTAATCTCTAGTAGTTCCTCCAACTTCCAGATCTCGTTTAGGAAAGTATGTAGGACAGTGACTGATATATCTCCTCCCAGCTTAATGGCCTCTGCTGGGATGTTACCGTACATGTATCAGGTCCAGCTGCTTTGCCATTCTTTAGACTTTTCAGTGCCTCACGAATTTCGCTCTTTGTAATATTTGTAGTGCGTATGGGCAGTTCTAGGCCTTCAATGAGGTCCGGAGGGGTTTGATGCTTCTGGTCGATTTAATACTTGTTCAAAATGATCTTGCCCATGCTCTTCCCCCATGCTTTTAATTACTCAGTTTCCCTTGTAGGCCCCTGACTGGCTTGTTCTTATTTTGTGATCTTCAACTCAGTTTTCTACTGATGTCGTAAAGTGTCCCCAAATCGATCTTCATTGCAGCGATCTCTGCATCCTTAGCCAAATTGTTCACGAAATTCCGTTTGTCCTCTCTCCAACTTTGTTTTACTTCCCTACCTGCTTCCGTATACTTTCCACTTGCTTTCCTCATCTGGTTCCTCGTTTTGGCAGCATTCACGTCATTCTTAGAATCTTTCCTTTTGTCGATTTTCTTCCATGTGTGCTCTGATATCCACTCTTTTCTTTCCTCTATCCTATTTCCAAGTACCTCTACACATGTGTCTAGATAAGAATTCTTGATCTTACTCCACTGCTCTTCAATTTTATCTCTGTTTGGTGAACTCTGAAAGGCTTTTCTCTCTTCACTCGCCTCCTCATTGCCTTAGATATATAAAGACTCAAATCTGTTTTGGAGTTTAATAGCAAAAGTGTCTCTTAAATCACCCTCTCTAAGCTTCTTAGTGTTATAACGAATCCTCCCAACCTTTTTCTTTACAAGTCTTGTCAATCTTATCTTGATCTTACCAATTACCAAGTGGTGGTCCATACCAACGTCAGCCCTTCTCTTCCTTCTAACATCTTGTAATGAACATTTCCATCTATGGCTTGTAGCTATACGGTAAACCTGATTTTTTGTTTTCCCCTCGGGTGAAACCCATGTTGTTTTGTGAAACTCCTTATGAGGGAACAATGTCCCTCCAATGACCAACTCGTTTGTTGCACAAAAAATTCGATTTGAAGCTCTCCATTCTTGTTCCTTTTGCACTTACATGTAATACCTTGCTGTGCCATTACACATTCTATCCCGGTACTTTCATGGCCCTCTTTTGAGTTTATGTCTCCCATATCACAATGGCGGTATTTCTACATGTACTGGATATTTTGTTCATCACTGCTTGATTCACCTCGTCTTCTTTTGTTTCTTCTTCGTTTGAGTTGTTTGAATTTAGTGGACCAGTTTTTTACGTGGGCAGGGGGCAATGGAATGTTAGGCAATCAAAGTGCAAGGAACTTGTCTTGTCGTTAAAGAAGTTTAGTGAAAACACGAGACTAATACATAACATTCCAAAATGTACAGGTCTGCCAATATGTGGTGTCATAATCCAGGAATGTTGTAAATATGGTGTGCACGTCCGGTCCAAGCTGATTAAAGCCAACACAGTGTATGTGCCTCTTTGTTTTAAGATCGTAAGAAAAGAAGGTTAACAGCAAGACCAACGAGATCATCTCTTGAGTTCAACCGTATTACCAAGTTTCACCTATGGTCTGTCCGTATATTGTGCCTTTACTGCAATACAACATTCCTAGATAGATGCTTTAAAATGAGATAATTTTATACATGAACCTCTATAGGGATAGATACTTTCAAACTTTCAGAAAGGCAACTCCACAAGTCACAATCAAGAAATCCCTAATGCCTTATTAACAAGATTTTCCCAAAGAAGAAACAAACAAAGTACCTTATAAGAAACAACTGTGCGATTTGTCCTGAAGTAACAACAGACAGATTCAAAAAAGTATTATTTTGTAAACAGGCTCATTCTTAATTGCAAAGTTCAATCAACTTAAATCTTATCTATATTCCACATGTATATTTTCTATACATTTATATTTTTATTATAATAATGTGATTGTGATACGTGAACTGTATTTTACTGTACGCCAAGGATAATGAGCATCGTTTCTCACGCAGAAGATTTAGGTTGTTATGAAGAAACGGAATTGAGTGCCATTAATTTAGAAAGTGTGCCAGTTGCACAATCTGAATCGGGAGTTAAAACAATCGCTGCAAACAGAAACACTCTGAAAAGGGAAGAGTTTCTAATAAACATTAGGAGAAATAACATAAACAATGCATTTTGATGTCTAAACTAAGTTGTGCAACGTGCCAGGAACGTGCGACAAGCTAGACACGCTCAAAACCATTTTTGTTGAAGCGCATCAGGCCTGTAACAGCTTGCTCGATACATCGCCGGCCCAAGAAGAAACGTATTGCTGGTACGATATTTGAAATCGTGAATTACAGAATGCAGATGTGAGTTTTTGTGAGAAAAATCAATGTCTCGAAAGGAACTGGTGTCGATCAGAATCTATTATTGCTTCACGATCAAGTAGTAAAGCTAAATCTAGTATTTCTAATGCAAGTTTGCGCAGGCCCTCGCTGCGTTCTGTCTCTTTGGCTAGGATAGATGCAGCAGCCCAGGCTGCAAAATAAAAAACCGAAATGGAATGTCTTGAATCAGAAGTTGAATTGAAGCGTTTACAGCCAAAATGTACGCATATGCAAAAGCAGAAAAAACGCGACTAAAGAGATTTTAGAAGAAGAATCAAAACTGAGTGTCGAACAAATGGAACACAAAATAAAAGAAAACATTGGCAAGTCAGAAACAGGCTCTGCCACGAACCCGAACGCAACTTCGTTTATTACCAAAACCTGAAAACTGAAACTGTACACCGCAGCCCGCTAGTTAAAAGTCAGTCAAGTACCCTTTCATGCATGAATAAGCAATGCAATTGTCACTTTGCCAGTTTACAAGTAAAACAGTCTGAACTGAGTTTATTACTCGTAAATCAAGCGAAAATTTCTCAACTTCCAGTAAGAGAACCTCCAACAATCTCTGGTGATTCCTTTGAGTAACCTGTTTTCGTAGCTAACGTACCGACTGAAAAGGATAAGCTGTTTTATTTGGAAAAATACTGTAGACCAGCGGCAAAGCCAATGTCTTGATAAAGAGGTTTCTAGCCAACAACCCGGACCCTATTCAAAAGCAAGGAAACTGCTGGACAAATGCTTTTGCCAGCCCTGTGGTCGTGGCTGAGAACTGCAAAGCTAGACTCAGAGTTTGGCGACAGATAACTGACGCCAATAGCAAGGGAGTCAGATTGGTCGAGTGGTTAGCACTCGCGCCCCCCACCTCTACGAACCCGGGTTCGAACCCTGGGATTCGCATGTGGGCTGAGATTTGGCTAATCTCAATCTGTCTTCGAGGGTTTTTCTCCGGGTTCTCCGGTTTTCCTCTCTCCGTAACATCAGCTTAACGCCGGCATCTTTGCCGTCTCCCCAGTTAGTCTCATGGCTAGATACTTTGAGACGTAAATAAAGTTATTTATTTATTTATTTTATTAGAGTTTTCTGATTTTCTCGTGTGTTGTGAAGAATTGATGAAAGGCATAAGGTCAATCTCAGAGTTGGCTTCCACGCAAGTTTTACTGACGATTTTGGCCAAGCTACCCTCATACTTGGGAATGCAGTGGTGTGCAGGTTCGACCATGAGTTACAAAACAAAGAAAAGCACATCCATTTCAGGGACTTTGCTAAACTTGTGAGGCAAGAAGCCGAGCTCGCAAATGACCCAGATCTCTCCCCTAACACGCTTAAGAAGGAGGGAAAGAAGTCAAGCACATGTGTGAGCAGAAGATGTCTGACCTTCCTGTGGACCGTCGTGACTGCTGTACGCCCTTCACTTACTGCTGTGTAGATTTCTTCAGGCCATTCATGGTTAAGGAAGGACGCAAAGAACTCAAGCGATATGGCGTCTTGTTTACTTGTATGCCATCCCGAGCCATCCGCCTAGAAACAGCAGTGTTACTTGAGACAGGCTCATTAAATGGTTAAGCGATTTCTAAGCCATCAAGGACCAGTGCAACAGCTTAGAAGTGATCAAGGAACCAGTTTCGTTGAAGTTCGCCGAGAGCTTTAAGCTTCACTTGTTGAAAGGGATCATAGCCAAATCAAGGAGGAGATGTTTAAGTACCAGTGTGACTCGATCAATGTCAAGATGAACGTGCCAGTGGCCAGTCACATGGAATGGGTCTGGGAATTGCAGATAAGGATTGTACATGCAGATTTTTCATCTCTGTTTGTTAGCATAAGTGTACAACTTGATGGTCTTTAAAGACGCTGATGTGTTAAGGGAGAGTCAATTGTCGACAGCCGTCCCCCCACGGTCAACCACCTTGTGGATCCAGATTCACCAAATCCCTTAGTACAAATCATCTGCTCCTCATAAAGTCATAAGTGCTGCTTCCACCACCTGGAGCCTTCAAGCAAGCTGACTTAAACTCGTGCTAGCGTTGGAGACAAGTACAGCATCTAACCAATGAGTTTTGGACTTGCTGGCGGAAGAGTTTCTCCTAAGCCTTCATCAAAGGCGGAAGTGCCCGGGCCCACAGTAATTGGCTACCGGCTGTTGTGGTGTCCCTGTCTACACCTCCTGTATATTGTATCGTGTTCCTTT
>JAOBRG010375067.1:0-11538 GCA_027574985.1 Umimayanthus nakama
CACCTCGCCGCTTCGCGGCTCGGTAGAATATATTTCACTATTCACCTCCACTTCGGGGGATAGTTGTTAATTATTTCTACTATGTGATTCACCCTTCAGCCTATATCTATTTCATGTAGGGTTTTATCGGTGCGTGAGGATTTACCTTAAACTTTCTATGCTCTCCTCCACATTGTTGATAGGAACTTACCTAGTGGTTTTGATAGTTGAAAAAGAGGATAACTTGGTTTGCAACGTTTTAATAGTTACTTATATTAGTATCTCGACACGAGGAAAAGAAAAGACCGATGTAAACATTTATATATATAAACAAAATTAAAACTGATTGTATACACAACAAAATTGTTGAATTTATGCACGTTAAAAGTTGTTCAAAAGTCTAGAAGTTGCCTTTAATGTTGTAAAAGATTGTCGTTAGGATGAGTAGTACTTAAATATTAGTATTTAATTGATTTCAACTTGTTTGAATCATTTAGTTTCTGATTCAGAAGATAAAATCAGCTGCAAAAAAATTGTTTTTTTTCAAGCTACTGCGAGGTCACAGCCACTGCCTCCTGGGTTTCCCAATTTTGTTTCTCTCGGTTTCATGGAATTATTTTCCTTGTAAAAATGAACTTTGCTATTTCTAGCATGTTTGCATTATAGAGCGCTCTAAAAGCGAGGGGCGATGGTTGATGCAGTCTTCAATTTTGTATCGAGCTAATTCGAAGACGCAAACCACACTGAAAAAGAACTAGCTTATGGACTAATCAGAGTATCGCTGCTATCTTTATTGAACCTGCGGTGAATACTGACTTCAAGTAAGACTGAACGTGTGCAGAGCGCTAATAAATGTCATTGTTATCGATGTTGTCCAAGTGTATTGAAATTTACAAAAAACTTCCAAATAAGGGGCGAACAATTTCTGAAAAAAAAAGGGGGCACACTAAAGCAAGAAAAATCTCATGCTGGTTTAGCTCAATATCATTTACACCGCTCTTCGACTATAAAACAATGATTGCCTTTTTTATCGGCGAATGGAAAAATTCTTGCACTTACTAAATCCTTCTTCCCTTCCCCGCCCAAAAAATCTTCTACCCCTCAGTCCCCTCAAAACACATCAAACGGTTCGCCTCTAAAAGTGACAGCAATTCGTCTGAAGGAACAAATCGTCTGATGTGAAACGGTACGAGCACACTTTCAGACGAACTAGCCGTCTTAGTTTGTCCATCTATTTGTCCTCCTATGCAAACAATTTTATGAAGACGGTTTGTTCGTCAAGACGAACAAGTCGTCCAAAGTCCGACTTGAATTCATATCTAGATGAGCAAAAGGGTAATTTGCCTACGGCGTGGGAATGATAAGATCAAAACAAGTGATGAATTTGGGGATATTTTCCATGAAAGTCAACTTTGCGAAAGGGAAGAAAAGAACGAAAATAAAAGAAAGAACAAATTTTGACCGTGTCGCATCGACATTTGTCGACTAAACCGCCACACGATTTGTCCGTCCAGACGATTTGTTCGTCCTCTAGTGTGAACTGAAAACGGCTGTAAACTGATCAAGTTTCTCAAACTCATTTTGTTGCAAATCATGCAGTTGCTCCGAAAGCAAAGAGTTGCTTGAAAATGGTTGTTAAAAGTCGGCTGACAAAACTCCTTTTTCTCTCAATATAGACTTAAGCATTGTGTCAGTCCTAATTAATAGTTAAAAATCTACAATTTAGTTCAGAATTAACGCCATCCTGTTGTTTAGTTTGACTACTTCTTGAGTCTGAGTTTGAATTTCCCTTACGCCGTCGTCTTGAAATGTGGAAACTATCAATATTTAACTCCAGTACGGACTTAGAAAATGCAAAAGATCTTAAAACTTTCAAGATGGTAAAAGAAGTTTCAGCCAGGACTCTATTCTACTGTCTATCGTTACAGTAGAAATAAGTTGCAAACATATTCATGCAGCTAAACAATAAACTCTCTAAACATAACATTACAAAATACCTTTTCCTTTTTTCGATCTTTTTTGCATTATTATCTTTGAATTAGTTTTTAAATACTAGATTATTATTATTATTGTTATTTTTATCATCCTTATTACTCTCACTATTATTATTATTATTTTTACAATTACTGTTTTTTTACTTCTACTTCTACTGTTTTTATTGTTATTATTATAATTATTATTATTTAATATCAATGTTATTATTTAGTATCATCATTATTATTACTATTATTATTATTATGACTATTATTTTAAAACATAAAGAGCTAACTTTCCACACCTCAAAACGTACTCAGAACCAAATCAGCATATACACATATTTTCCTACAGATTCTTTGGCACTTTCTTCGTGAGGTATGACATATTTACGAGATATTTCTTACTTCTACTTCAAATATTATCAGTTTTGCAATTTCTCAGTGCGCTTTCTCTTCTCCTTCTTCATAACTAGCAGTGTCCATCAACGTATCTTTCTTGTTTTTCTTTTCTCTTCTTTTCTGAGACTTTCCACTTGAACGGTTCACTTCCATTGTCTCCGAGTGCGATAACTGCTCGGAATCTTCATTCGTGTTATCATTCGAGTGTCCATCACCTTTAGTCTCTTCACAAACGTCCATTGCATTTCCGCATTTCTTTTTATTCTTTCTCCGTCGCCTTTGTTTCGAAGGACTCTCAGTTTCCATTTTATCGGCGCCATTTTGTTGAGCCCCGTTCTCCTTTTCTTCGTCGTCAACACGAAGTTCTTTGTTTGCCTCGAGGAGAGTTAGTTTGTTAACCGGGGGAGCCTCGGCCATAATTTCAGGGGTGACTGAGATTCCAAGTATGTCTGGTAACATATAGGGCTTCAGCCAACCAACAAGCGGAGTCCGACCACGTGAGTAATGCGTCCGTTTGTGATAGAACAAAAGCCCATCAACCTGTTACCAAAAAGGCGTTGAAAAATTTGGGTTAAGGGGTCAACCATTTAATTTGTGTGTGTGTGTGTGTGGGGGGGGGGGGAGTTTTTTTCAGTGCAAGATTTTTTTTCACACTGATATGCAAGGCAGGTTTTTTCCATGTCGAATAGCTGTGCTATAACTTTTTTAAAGTATTTTGCAACATTATTTTTTCACCTTCAGACAAGTGCAAGATTTTTTTTTCATGCACCTTTGGGTTTGTCATGCATTTTTTTCCATCGAAAAACTGCTTGCAAGATTTTTTTTTCAAAAAACTCCACCTCCCCCCCCCAAACCACAAAAGCTAGATGGTCGACCCCTAACCAGCGGGGTTTGCAGGACCGACTACACTTTCACACAAATCTTTAGAATGGTGGAGATACTGCAACTGTTCAAAAAATCTATGAAATCTATCTAAAATCTTTTCAAATACGTTTCTGCTTAATCCTATCAAGTTCAACCTAACTGTGTGTAGAATTGATAGATTGACCTGAAACGTACCTTAAAAGAAGATGGAGCAGACATAACGGACGAGATCACATCAGTCTTGCAAGAGTAATTGCTAACAGCCACAAATCTGTACTGTAGGAAGACAGTAAACAATACAGATTTAGATTCAGATACAGTTTTTCCTTCTGAATAACACTAAAAACGTAAAAAAATACAGCGGAAGCATGGGCAACACTTCAATAACCACGTGGTTACTACTAGTTTACACATACATGTTTAACCTGATATGGCTCTCAACTCACCGGGTTTGCAGGGCTAATCTCACTAAGGCTTGGTTCTTCCTCGAGTTTGGCTTTCATCCAGTAGAATCGAAACTCCGTCTAAGGACAATACCAAGAACTATATGTCAAACACAAGGAGTCAAACGTCACGCTGAAACTTCAGCTCCAAAACGAAACACTGGCATTCATGAATCTAGTAGAACCAAATTCCGTCTAAGGGCAATACCAATAGCACGCCGGATAGGTGACGTCACGAACGTGCGCGCAAAGCATTGTTGAATTGATATTCGGACAAAAAGCACTTGTTGTCTTTAGAAAATACACTACAGTACTGGAGAGCTCACACGATCACGTCATTTTTGTTGCTCCCTTTCTCTTCATTTCACCAAATTATTCCGGTCACGGCATACGTCATGCTTTCTTTGTCCGAAATTCAATCCCTGAATGCTGAGTTTGCGTGCAGCAGTCAACAGCTATTTTGTGAATGTGTGCGGCGTTCTATTAATGTATCAAGTATTAATTTATTTGCCATTATTTTACATTATA
This sequence comes from Umimayanthus nakama, assembly GCA_027574985.1. Lineage (NCBI taxonomy): Eukaryota > Metazoa > Cnidaria > Anthozoa > Zoantharia > Parazoanthidae > Umimayanthus > Umimayanthus nakama. The sequence continues at coordinate 4,190 of JAOBRG010375067.1, forward strand.
TTTACAATAAGTGTATAAAAAAAAGGAACGTATAATTATTTATTAATGGCGAGGAAGCCTGATTTGAAGTCATGGGACTTGTTTTAGCATCAGACTACCTCATAACTATAGAAAATAGAAAATTGCGACTTACGCACAAACATACAATATTAAGTAATAATCAATATGCTTTTCTGAATTTAATATAAGGAGATTAAATGTTTTTTCAAGGTTTTGGTAAATTTGTTATAAGAACTACTTGTCTTAAAGTCCTCGCTGAGGCCATTAAACAAAATAGGTCCTTGATAACGTATCGAGAATTGTTTTAGAGTTGTTTTTGCAATTTAAGGTATGTAAAAATGTTGTTTAAATCTTGTATTATAGCCATGGATCTGATTGTTTAGTTTAAATGTATCGAGCAAAAGGTGTTAGTTGCCACGCAGTAAATTGTAGGTGCAAAACCCAACCTATAAAACCCTCAACCTAGCCTTTAACATAAAACTTTCCCTAAAAGCTGACCTTAAACTTAACCCTTGCCCTTTTAGTCTTTCCGTTAAGGTCATTTGATTCGTTGTTCAAAAGCTTAAGCGGGTGAACTTTAATCCAGGGTTAGGCAAAATTTTAAGCTAAATTTCTTTATCTAGAACCACGTCTCGTCTTTCTTAAGTTTTTACTTGGTAGACTCCAAGGAAACCGAATTGTGTAACTCTGAGACAACAGCTCAAAGCAATCTTTAATGACAACCCAAGGTAAAAACTAATCCGCTTTCAGACAACCATATAATTCCTTGGTAAACATTTTTATAGCCGGAGCAGGCAGCGTAGCTAAGTTAGTTAGTGCGCGGCCTTCGGAGCTGGAGGTTCCCAGTTTGATCCTCGGTGATTCCAACGTTTGCTTTGACTTTCTTCTGATCTGTGTAGTTTGAGCGTTAAATACCCGTGAAACGGAGCACTGACAGAAGAAGGGGGGTAAAGTGCGCATCGAGGGCCACAAGTTTATCAGTTATTAAATGTTACGTGTTACCCTCGTTAAATAAGGTTGCTAAATCTAAATCTAAATGGTATCTGAAGGACGTGGATTGGATGAGCAAACTAAGAGTGGGAAACGAGAAAAGCCAGATTTGAAACTACATGTACTATTTACCTTACGACTACACGGGACAGTTAACCGAAGAAAAGTAATGGAGAAAGAAGAGCGGGTAGCACAGGCAGCCCCTCAAGTTTTTAACGATGTTAACAATACCAGTTACCTCCGAATCATACACAGGGTGACCCCTCCAGCACATGACGTCTAGAATGTAGATTGTTCGAGACAGCTCATCGAATATGCAATCCAGGATTGTGTATTCTGAAAAAAAGTTCAAAGAGTTTGTTTTATAAACAAACAAACTTTCTCGGTGTAAAATCACCTCACCTCCCTTGAGTCTGAACAATACTCACCCCCAGGTCGACAAGTGCCAGGACTTCCACAGGGTAAGAGGGAACTGAACCTGTTCACCAGATATCCACTCTTGGTGTACGCCGATGTGTTACCCTGTGGGGGAAACATAACAGTCTAGTAAGATGACAAACAATTCTAAAAAAACACCTTACTAATTACACCTTAAAGTTTTACAGTGCAGTCCATTTATATGCACTGATTACAAAGCTGATAAACACTGCAAACTGTGTGTTACATTCAAACAGGGTTGCCACTGTAAACTGGATGTGAAATTCAAGGACATTTTCAGGACTTTCCAGGATCTTTTCTAGCAAATTTAAGGACCTTTGTACCAAATAAAATAAGCGATATTTAAACAGTTTTCTTACCCTCGGGGAAAATTCTGCAAGAAGCTTTACAAGATTTGCTTCTGGGGTAAAATTCAGCCAGTTTTTATTTTCAAACATTGTTATATTGAAGATGACAATTTTGATTAATTTTTGCGCTTAAAGGTAAAAATTGTTGCCCATTCAAGGATTTTCAAGGACCATAACCCAATTTTAAGGACTTTCCAGGGCGTGGAATTTTTTTTACCAATTCCAGGACTTTCCAGGTTTTCAAGGACTGTGGCTACCCTGTTCAAAGTTTCCTGAAAATTTTTTACAGCCTGTCTAAGCAAAAGAAAAAAGAAAGGATCATTGATCACATTGCTTGCTCGTAGTGACAGTGCTGAGATAATGATGTGCACATAGCAATGGCAACTGACAGTGTTACGAAAGCACTGCCAGTTGCCACTACTTTCACGACGACGTACATATCGCAGACACAGTAATGTGAACATTGCTGTCACAGCACTGCCAGTTATTACTGCTGTTGTAGTCTAATACCACACCAGTGTGCACAAGTAATTGGATAATTGAACTGGTGAATGCAGTCCCCACTTGAGGACAACTTTAGTAGCTTTTGCTTGAAGCAGTCGACACCATTTCCAATAACACTACAACACATATGCAGTAAAAATCACAATTGATATAAGGAATTGAGTTATTGGTATAGTGGTAAGGCATAGTCTGTACTAAAGAATGATACCCCCTCCAGGTTCAAAACCAAAATTAATAACAGTTACTCTTTTTTGCTTTGTTTTTAGCTTTGTTTTCTTTCTACTTTATAGTTTTTTTATTTTCCTTAAAAAGGTTAATTTGGGTTTGAATTATCAAGTCAAACGCAAGTTAAAGGGCAACCTTTCCTTCTTCAGGAATTTCCTGAAACAGGAGACAAACTGCTGCAGGATGCATCTTATATTCTTAAAAATGTACATCGGGATGTTCTTTTGAGTAGATACATAAACTTACATTTGCAGCAATGAGGAGATTTCTCTTGCCTACTGGGCACACAACCATCAGCCACTCATCGATCAAATCAGCAGGAATATCAACAAGCCATTCAGACAGCATCAACTATAATTATTTATTGAGATGTTTCATTAATGTTTACATTATAATCTCCACTTCAAAACACATCTGAACAACACATTTAACCAATTAACATATTATTATATTATGCCTGCTATATTTCTATCAAAAGCAACATATTACATGTACTCTACAAGCACTTGTCACTTGCATTTTCTTCGTATACACACTCGCCTAAAGGTTCATGTGTATACGGAAAATACAAGTGATGCATGGCATATTCCACGGTATCCCATTTGAAAGCATTGCATAACTAAAATGTATCCAAACATATGTGTGAACAAAAACTGTTAAAAAGATTTAGCTGTTCATAACAGAAAGATTTAGCTGTAAATTTAGCTGTAACAGAAAGATCTAGTTGTAGCAGAAAGATTTACCTGTAAATAAAATTTTGTACATGTGTTTTCCTGCGCACTGCACTGACAATCCGACACAGACTCATGTGAATCCTTTTGTTTCTTAAGTAGTTTTCAGAAAATGGTACTGACTGTTTCTTTACCTTTTGACCTTGCTAATTACCTGAACCAAAACAAGGAGCAACAAAATTTCTTAATGCCTAACATTATTTTTAAGTTTCTAAGTATGAGTAACTACTCTTAACATGAGACTGAACTATCAAAATGTACAACATGTAGTCCCAAGTTGCACTGACCTGATATGCATAATGATTGGCCTTTCTTCTTCTTGTGGTCTTTTTCTCCTCAAAATATATTGCTTCCATTTCCTAGAGTGTGTATCAACAAAATTATATAATATACATGTATTGTGTCTCCAGTCAGCAGAAACTTACTATAACTCTATGCTAAATTCTACAAGACATGGATCTATCTGTTATGAATACTATTATCAATGTATGTATATTTTGGATATTTTTGTAATTATTACTATTAATTTACAAAGTGTTAACACATTGTTAGTTATTTTTATAATTATTGTTCTTATTATTATTGTTCTTATTATTATTAAAATATTGTAATTGTTGTCACACTACTACCTGCAGTATTACTTGTATAATATTTAGTGTTAATACAAATAATAACATAATTTTAATAATAATGTGATTAGCCATTGTTTATAACATAGCACTGAAAAGCACTTAAAGGGAACTGTTATTACTTTGTAGATTTGTTATTTGAATTTTTTCAATATTGCTGTAGTTATCACCATAATTCAAGTAATGGGAAAAGTCCAAATCATATCATATTCTTGTGTTTGCCAGGACTTGCTCAAGACAACTTGGCACTGTTAACAGATCAACTTTTGTCTTCCCAAACATTTTTCAAATTTCAATGTTTATCATTAAACACATAGGGCCATTTTGAAATAAAACCGAAACCTTAGCTGGTGTTCATCCTTTGTTTAAGGTATTTGAAACATTTGTTAGACACTGGTTAAGGTTTGAACTTGGTCTGCACAACCGGTTCATATCAGGCTGCACAATTTGGCTTCAGTACCTCTTCCTCATTTTCAAGGCCAAGGTCATTCGCATCCAAATCTCCATCAACAAGTCTTCTTGAATAATTAACATAATCACATCTCTTTCTGCAGAATTGAAAAAATATCAAAACAGTTTGTCAGTACTTTAAACACAACACAGGGCATGATAACACGAAAAGTTACAAGTTACACACAAAAAAAACTTGGGGGGGGGGGGGGGGTTGAGCTTGTGGTACTTTGTTCAACCTTTTCTGTTCATCCAGCATCCTCCTCCTTCGAACATTCTGGTCTGGCACATTTCTGGGCTTGGCTTTAAACTGTGACAGTCTGTAGGAGCAAGGACAATCACATAGTGAGTATACCTGGTAAAAGTCATCCATTTTAATGGATTATTGACTTCATCGGTTAGGTACAATAAGGAGCATATGACTTCATCAAGTAGACCAAGAAATATTTTTTGTTTTGCATGTTCGATCGATGCCATACAGATGGTCGTGTGCCCAGTAGGCAAGAAAAATCTCCTCATTGCTGCGAATGTTAAAGAACACTGAATGAGAAATGGTAATGGTAAATGGTGTGACTTGTTGTTGCACTCATACTCAATTATTTGGTAACTAATGGATAATGGAAGCACGCAGCAGTGAGTACTTTTTAAATATCTACTTAAAAGCTTAAAAATGTCCTCTTAAAATCAAGTTTTAAATCGATATCCAAACGTCGTGGGAACGTGTCATTATTACTGTCAGTGTCAATTGTTATTTAATATTTTTGGCCAAACCTTGGATGTTGAGATGCAGTGTCGTTGGGCTCGCAGGAGACTGAAAAAACTGTTGTAAAACTTTCAGCAAGTTGCTCCATTTCCGACGCCTTTCTGCTTGTGTATTTCTGTATCAGATATTCGTTACATCAACGTGAATACATGCATTCTGACTTCACACTGCCTTCTGCTACCCTTCCGCCATCTTTGAATTCTTGTTGAGGAGTCCTGGGTACTAGTATTATGTACTTTAAGTCTTTATGTAACTAGCCACTTAAGTTACTGTTTGTGGGGGTACCGTTTACGACGGATCAAAACTTCGAAATTGAGATTTTTGAAGAAAAGTAAATATACATTAAATAAATTTTTAGTCAAAAAATTTTTTTGTCAATAGGTCTAATAGCTTGCGAGATACGACGAACAAGAGTTTTAACAAAAGTAAAAATGTCTGGTCCACGTGCGGCGTACTTTTTGGGAGTGAATTTCTCGAGATATGTTTTATCTCCCACAATGCAGAGGATCAATGCTAAGTTTCGGGGGTGGAAGCGGAATCTTTTCAGTATGACAATTCGTTATTCCCAGATATTTGTCGACCAATGATTCATGATTCATTTATAGAATTTCTTCATGATTCATGATTCTTTTTTGTTGTCATGAGACAAAAACTCAAGATTCATTTTTTTGTCCATGATTCATGACTCACTGCCTGCGAGATGCTGTGATTCATGATTCCTTCACTTTTCTTAGCCGTGATTCATGTTTAAAGATTCCGCTTCCACCCCCGATAAGTTAGTACCTTTTTCAGTGTTCTCCCCAGGATTTTACCAAGATCAAGGGCTGCAGGAAGGGTGGACTGGTGTATCAGGACTGGTGTATCAACGGGCTTTTAAGTTTTAAGTGCTATATTTGCAATGATAACGTTTGCTTTTAAACCATGCGGCATGCGTGCATAACATGAGTTAAATGACAATCAACTTACAGAATGCAGAAAGATAGGTTTCAAAGGCAAGGTTTTAGAGAAAAAGTTTTAGAAACGGCTGGTCTGTGTTCAGTAACATAGTTTTGATATTTGAAAAGAGAGTATTTTTTCAAGGCAAAGCGGTGTAATCTCTAAGCCAAGCGGCAGATTTTTAAGCCAAGCGGCAAGCATTTTATGCCAAGCGGCCCGCTTAAACTTAAAGGCTCTACAGAGAACACTGTTTTTCTATTGTTGAACCTGTAAGAATTAGAATAATAAAAAAATGATAACAAAATCAGATCTGATCTGTAACTATAAAAAAACACAGGAGGGTGGGTTGAGGCTAGTAATGTGGCCGTTTAAAAATAGTTTAGGCGTCCCTTCAAACTCACTTCTGGTGTAATTTTTCTGTTTCAAAATCACATCTGGTTATGAAACACCACAATATTTTCAGTTTCGCCGGCTTTTTAAAGCTTTACCTCTGATCTATCCATGTTGCTAACAATCTAATTCAGTTGTACATTTCCTTCGGGTTGAAGATACTGAAACAGTAACCTTAATGGTCCGGTTTTTAGTAGCTATAGCCTCCAAAGTATAGCCTGCGTAGCTAACGGTCTTGTGAAAAGACGGAAAATTCGATGAAGCGAACTCGATTTCTGGCGCCATATTGAACGAGTTCAAATGAAATTTAAAAAAACTGGGGAGAGGTGAAAAAGTGGAAGGGAGGGGGCGGGGGAGAAGTCTTTCTCCCCCCCTTCCCTCCCCCCTCCCTTCCAATTTTTCTCCTCTCCTCATTCTTTTTTTGAATTCGTTCAATATGGCGCCAGAAGTCGAGTTCGCCTCATCAAATTTTCCGTCTTTTCACAAGACCGCCAGCTAAGCAGGGCCTTACATGACTTGAGTGGCAACCGAACTAAGTTTCAAAACAACACACTGCCATTAATCTGGATTGAGGGACGGTGAGGGGGGGGGAGCAGGGGCTTTTGCTTCAACAGTGACTGAAAATTTCGGATTTTTACGGTCTACGCTTAAAAAGACAGGTCCGATTTAGTTGTATAGTTGAGGGGGTTGGAACAGAGTGGTCTAAAAAATCCGAAGTTAAGTTTTACATGTATTTAGAAAGGTTTTATAGTTAAGAGTTTAGTGGCAAAGTGGTCTAACCCACTGTCCAACTATAGGGTTACAGTGGCGCTTTGAATGTTGGACCATTATGCTTTTTGCGTGACTGCAGGAGGGAGCCAAAAACTATATAAGGGGTACCCGCTGGGTCTATGTCATAGGCCAGTTGCGCGTCATAGCTCATCTTGGAGAGTCCATTTTAGAAATG
>JAOBRG010375078.1:0-11538 GCA_027574985.1 Umimayanthus nakama
TAAATAAATAAAAATTAGACTGAAAAACTATTTACATTTCTTAACACTCTATTTAATACTAGCTAATGATGGGCTTTGTCTGATTAAAAGGTCTAATTTATTCCAATATATGAATAAATAAAAATTAGATTGAAAAACTATACTGCTATTTTCAGTTTATTTTTTATAATTTTGTATTTTCCAATTTTCCAAAACCATGTTTTCTCATCATTTTCAATGTTCAATTCGAAAATCTGAAATTTCGAAAATCCAAGATGGCGGCCGCAATGACGTCATTTATTTGGATTTGGTTGCTATGGAAACCAATTAAACACCACGTGGTTTCGATTAATTGAAACTACAACAAAAGTTCTTTATATATACCCTATATCAAGTCAATCGGATGAAAGGTCTCAAAAGTCGAGGGGGGGGTCACTTTGACCCCCCCCCCCCTTATGCCTTCGTGCAACTATTTTTACCTTATACCTTCTAAGGTTAATATAATGTTGGAAGTTCTACATGTAGGTCACAGATTACTGTGCAATAACACTTCTATCTCCCCTAAAATTCTGTTATTGATATCCGGTAAACTCGCACAGGAGAATTGCACAAGATAATTGGTGTTTTCATTTGTTGACTTGTAATTATAAAATTTTATGCATTTCAAGAAATTCCGTTTTTCAGCCAACTCCCTCCGCCCCCTCTTTCCTCATTTGAACCCCAAAGTCCCGCTACAACCCTCCGCTCCTGAGATAAATGAACCCTCTACTTTTCCTTGTCTCTTTGATATAAATACGTGTTCGGAACATCACTTAATTGTGCAGCTTTAAATAGTAAACTAAGAAACTCTAGTGCGAATGGAGTGCAATAGTAATACATCAGTAGCCTTGTTACAGCCATGACATCAAATATTGATGTGAATGTGCTGCTGTAGATATAAAAGTGTACAACAATTGTAAGCCAGCATGCCGAGCGGTTTTTCAGCAGTTTTCAGCTTTAGGCAACATAAAAAGCGTAATTCTTAAGTCCCTAAAAGATCCTGTGAAAGGAAACGTGTTTAATACTTTGACTTACGTTATTCCTAGAGGCTCATTTGAAATTGTCTTAATACTGCTTGTAAACTGCTGGGATATATTCTCTCCCCCTCCCCTCTCCCCCTCCCTTTTCATCTCTAAGCCCACCCGAAGCTCCTGACGAAGTTACTTAAACCAAGGGCTAAAACCCTGCTTTCTAACGCTACCTTTTTTAATCTTTCCAATTCGTTTTTTTAATATCTATTTCAGGAAAGGAAAAGAGGTGGTGGTTCCCCCTTCCTTTCAGAAGGTAAATACTTGGCTACAGTGTACTAATTAAATTTTCATGATTTTGTTTGTTGTTTTGCTTGTTTTGGTTTCAATTGCTCTGGTCCTGTCTTGTCTCGTGTGAAGTGCCATAAGCACTATGTTGTGCTCTGCTGCAGTAGATGTATGGCATCGAAGTGAGGACAATCGTCAAGTGAATTCCACTTATGTATTGTCGTTGGTGTAAAGAAAAAGGAAATGCTTTAGACCTGAGTTTAGCAGCGCCCTCTCTGTACACGTATTGTAGCCCCTTTCGTGTAACGACACACCATCCTTTGTAGTTCTTCAGTTCGTCCGCTTCATTAAAGTCTCTGGATGTCTCAGACTGCAAGATCCCTCCGGAGGCTGTCAAGTAAGTGATTAACGACGATTAGAAAATTTTATACAAAAAAACCATCCGCGTTAGTACTCAACCTTTTGTTATTGTGGTAAGATTAACAAGACAAGAATAACATTGTGTTACAGAGGGCACAAGAATTTCGATTTCAGTTACAGTAGTTAGTTCTCTCCATCCTTTTCTAAGGGGAAACTTTTCTTTGGATATCAATCAGTAACTTTAAAAACCTGCTTTAAACTCAATTGTGGCCTTATTTTTGAAGCTAACTCATAAGGCTGAAAAAGAATGTTGTTGAAGATTCATTGTGTTGCTTTGCATATAGCTGTTGTGTGTTGAGAATGGAGCATCGGGTGCAGTGCAAGATCTTACCTCTCGCTATTAGTTATGTTGACTATTTTGTTGGTTTTTTCTCCAGGGCAATCCTGACAGGACTGTCGGAAAACAACCTCGTCAGTAATGTTGAACTCAATTTGAGTAAGAACGAGGTGAGAACAAGGGATTATTCCTGTAACTCTGCTTGAATATACTTTTTACCAACTTTACTACAAAACAATGGCTTCTATATCTGAGAATGGGCTCTCCTTTGACGCAGCTATAGCAACAGCCGTCCCATTTGCCGCCCGGTTAGGAAGAATTAGAAAACTAAGTAACCAGATTTTCAGTCTTACTCCGGTTTATAAGTTTGTTACTCTGCAAAATATCTTTTTCGGTAGATGAACGATTATTTTCTCGATATGAGAGTACAACGATAACTTCAAGTGTTTGCTGCCAGCTCCAGACTCGTACCTAGTCGCTTTTAGGAGACGGAAGAGAGGAGACGCAGAGGGTTTTGGGAAGGAGATGAGGGGCGCGCAAAGGGTTGTGGGAAGGACGAACTTGGGGAAGGAAACTTGTGGACGTGTAAAATGACACAAGACATCTTGTGAAACCCTAAGAGCCAGTTTCTAAAACAAAGACTTAAATCGAGTCTTACCCAGGTTAAGGTATTGCTAACAATAGGTTTTCCCCAACTTAATGTTAGAACTCAGTTTAATATCTGGCTCTATGACTTGTAAGGTATGTGATCTCCATCAACGAAATAGTTTAAATGATCAACCAGAACTCAAAACTTTTTTGTCAATTGGGCGAATGAAGAAAGAAAAAAGTAGATTGCCCTGGAAAATGTTAAACCTTTGACCTGTCGTTTCTTCCAAGGTTAATTTATTTCATTGTGCTCCGCCAAGAGCATTCATCAGATGCTGTTGCAAAACAGAGAAAATAACTTTCTTCCGATCTGTCTACTGCCTACAACAGGCAATCGTTACAGTTTTCCTGTTGAAAGATCCATGTTTGAACATTTTAACGTGAACTTTAAATTTTTTGTCAAAAAAACTTGAACATGCGCAAACTTATGAAAGAGCCCTTACACAAGAGGAAGCTTGCGTATTGACTCGTTAACAAGAACACATCAGAATGATTAACAGGGATCGTACCTTGAACATTTGTGAAGCCCTGGAAACCCCTGGAAAAGCCCTGGAGTTTTTTTTTATCAAGCCCTGGAAAACCTCGCAGAACTTTATTTAAAAACTGTATTGATGCTCTCTCTTTTATTCCCCAGCTGAGGTCGGGAGGTGCGCAGGCTTTGGCGGAAGGCATCGCAGTTGTTAAGAATGTGAAGGTGCTGGACATTAGTGACAATGGTGAGTCTACCAGCGATCTGAATATTGTTTCGACCCGGGTTGGCAAGGTCAAGGACTTGGGTTAGGGACTTTTTGCTTGTTTGTTTTTTTAAATGAAGCTAGTGAAAATTCGTGGAACTTTGTCTTCAGACCTTTTTCATGACAGTGCTTTCTAGGAAATGAGCAGTTTTCCACAAACTTTTGAAAAATTATTCTGTTGTTCGTTCTTACTTTTTTTTTAAAAAATGGCCTGTTATAGGCTTGTTGCCTTATCTTAGCAATGGGGGCCAGATTAAACAGAAAATTCATGGTAGAGTCAGGGATAATCTTGAAATGAGTGGTGTTTCGTCTTTTCTACACATATGCAAATACGTCAGGTATCACACTGAACTTGACACACTGACATAGATGTTGTCGAATTTTCGGAAACTTTAGTTTTTCTGAGGAAGATGTTGCTTCTATCACAAACTTTGTTAGCTATAAAAATGTTTGAGGTATCCATCGACAAAACTAAAACTGTTTTTTCTTTGTGTTTAGGATTTGAGACCGATTTGATCAAGATTGCTGATGCGTTGGGAAAAAATGAATCTGTAACACACCTGTACATTGGACAAAACATTAGCAAGGGAAGGTTGGTGCTTGGAGTGTCTCATTCAGTCTGTGTACCATTCAGTCGAGCTGAAGTTTTCCTAACACGACTATGTTTCTCCTAGCTCTTCATTTCACAAACCTGTCATCAGATCTGTTAAGTTCGTCGACAGTTTCCGGGTTAGAGGGGTCGTTTTAACTTTTTCTGCTCTGTCATTATATTCCAGACACGTTGGCAATATTATGGAAGCAATCGTGAAACTGGTCTCGGAGGAGAATTCGGTAGGAACTTCTCCTTAAATATATTGACATACTATTGAAACATGGATCAACGATTATCCTTTAATCCAAGCCTTTCGGGTTCGTCAAAATCTGGGAAAGGAGCGCACCTTGAAGGGTTCGTTCTCAAGTTGAGAACATAGTAACCAACTTGACTCGTTGTTAAACTTGTGTAATGCGTTTTTGTTACACGTAGCAGCACAATAAATTTGCACAACTATGCAATTCGGTTTTCTTACCGAATTATAATATAACTGTTGCGTTTTTCGAGCGTTAGTCTTTACACAAGCATAACATTGTACTTAGTGTTTGTTTATTTGGGTGTGAGTGGTTCGATTCGTGTTCGAGCGAGCTTGCAGTTTTTCAACAGAAATACGACTAGAAATTTTTCAAAACGTTATGCTATAGATCTATCAAATACCAAAAGCAGCTAATCACAACACAGCTCAGCCCAACCACTGTAATGATACAGACCATGTGATACATGTACATGTAGCCTTGGCGTACCAGATATCTTTAGATAACCACGGAGTCACTGCGACTCTGGAAAACTCACAAAATGTAGATTGATGTTTCTAGGTATTAAATATTGTTTTCACTACCTTCAGCGCTTTTATAACCCTCTCTCAACTACACGCTAGCATTTGACATCCAGATATTTATTTTGAGAAAGACAGACAGATTTTTTCAGTTGTTTGCGGTCTCCGGATTTAGACGCATGTACATTTGAGGGCGGTCTCGTGTTTGTTATTACAATGGCTGAGTCCATCAGGCTCTTTTCTTGATTTCAGAATTGTTTTTAACCCAAACATCATTTCCCTTGCTCAACAGACTATCAGTTTCTTGTCGCTGGCGGATTCGAAACTGAAACATGAAGCTATCTTGCTTCTCGATGCTTTGGGGACCAACGAGACTTTGATAGAGCTGGATTTGAAGTATGTTCTAAGAAGCAGTAATAAAAGCAAAAACAGTTACACTTTACTTTCTCTAAAACTCATATATAACCTAATTACCAATCTTCATCCTTGGTCGTGCAAAAAAGAGACATCGGATGCCGAGGAGGTCAGCTGTTTACCGGCTTAACAAAATCCTAGAGTGTTTTGTTCGTTTTGTTCTGAAAATGGTGTAATGTACACGTTAAGCAGTGTAGAGAATGTCTCCTCTTCTTTTCTTCTCCCCTCATACACACTTCCCATCTCCGTCTCATCCTCCTCCACCCTCTCATTCTTTCCCCCTTCCCTGCTCCACTTGTTCTTTTTCCTATGTCTCTCCCCCTCTTCCTCGTTCTTCTCCATTACCTCCTCTTCCTCACCTTATCCTTTTCTCTGTCTCCTCCTCCTCCTCCCCCTCACTCCCCCTTTTCTTCTACTCCCTCCTTATTCCTCCTCTCGAGAGCAGCTTAAAGACCTGTTGCTTGTCTAACAGTATCATCTAGTCAGCAAACGATAGTTGAACAAGAAGACACAAAATATTATATATATATCCGTAGATACAAATATACCTTTAAGAAGATGCTAATAGAACGTTTCTATACGACAAAGTTTTATGAAGGATGTTCTTTCGGCTGTTGATTCTTTGAATGTACTTCAAGAATGAAAATTTAATTGTGGAAACTGCATTTCAAAGGATTTTTGCTTACACCTACTTTTGTTGGCCTCATATGAGCGTATCTTTTCAGTTTGTTCACAATTTGTTGTGTTTGACTTTCGATAGTGGGAATCTTATGGGAGATGAAGGAGCACGAATACTCGCCAAGGCGCTTCAGTTGAACACAAAACTCAGGTAATACTTAACATATAGCTGTATCAGTTATTCGGGTTTATCTTGCACTTATGATAATTGATGGGATTGCACTGAACTAGGTGAGGCTGTGAAGTTTCTGTAATTTGGAGCTCGTTGTTTTCACAAAACTTGTGAGTCAGTTGAGTCAAGTTCCGAATTTCTTTGTTTATGGTCTTGCGGTTCAGATGCACTACAAGTTTTACAACGCATTTTTTAAAGTTTATTAACAGTACCCCAACCCGAACCCTAATCTAAGCCTTACCATTATTCTGAAGCATAAGTTATGTTGTAATTTGTGGGTCCAACTGAAAAACCATTTCTAATCCTAACCTTATCCTAAAGTGCGAGTCAATTCCAGCCGCGAGCATTTCCCGGGCAAACTCAGGGCGTTGGAGAAAATTGGTCAATGCTTGATCGACCGAGCAAGCAACCTTCGTTCAGTCCATCAGGCCAATATACGAAAATATTATTTGCCATTTTTCACTAAAAATAACAGTTTCAGCTCATCAGAAGTGCATAAAACAGTGCCTGAAAAGGCTCACTGCGGCCAATCAAAGACAAACCAAATGGTTTTATTGTATTTATAGCTCTTTTGTGGTCGAAAACTACTCTTTTACTTTCAAAATGACCTTCGTCTTCTGAGCTTCGTCGGAAATGGCGGCAAACGTTTCGAAACAATTTTAGTGGTTTTTTTTGCAAATGCCCAGGGGCCCTTGACACTATCAACCACCAAATGCCCGACCCCCGGGTCTCATCGTGTATCAAATGCCGGGGATTTGCCCTGGAAGATGCTCGCGGCTGGACTTGAGTCGCGCTTAACGTTACGTCATCTTATTTCAACCCTTTTTGATCGCCTCGTGACTCATTTGGTAAAACAACAGGCCTAGACGATCTTTAAATGTTGTTGTAATGGTGTTTTGGAATAATCGTTCTGAAATGGCATTTTAGAAACGCTTAAGTATAGTTTGAATGAAGAACATGTGAGTCAGCTATCGGAGCTTTTGGTTAACGAAGGAGTGGTGTTTTGGCCTTAGAAGCGCCACTAATTCAGGGTTGCCACGGTCCTTGAAAAGCCTTGAAAGTCCTGGAATTGGCAAAAGAAAATTCCAGGTCTTGGAAAGTCCTTAAATTAGGGTTGCGGTCATTCAAAATCCTTGATGGGCAAAGTTCTTCACCTTTTACTGCAAACAATAAACAAAATTATCATAATCAGACGTTATACCTTCGATATAAGAATGTTTTGAAACAAACACGGATGCTCCTAAATGATGATCTTGTGAAGAAATGATGATCTTGTAAAGCGTATTACTAAATTAGTAAACAGAAATAGTTTTTATTTTAACATAGTTTTTTTTTATTTGGTAAAAAAAGGTCCTTGAATTTCCTCGAAAAGTTACTGGAAAGTCCTGGAAAATTCCTTGAATATCACACCCAGTTAATGGTGGCAACCCTGCTAATTGTATAGTAATGCTGCTACTAATCCTAGTAAGGCGAATTCGTAGTCGAATAACGGACTGATCGCGAGTAAATTGCTTCCTTAACAGAACTCTGCACTGGGACAGAAATGGAACAACTTACAGAGGTTTCGGGGACATCGCAGCAGCACTGGAGAGGTTTGATATACAATCATTGTGTGGCTGTTTAAACGTTTATTTGTTTGGTTGTTGGAAGTAAAAATTTGGCGATCATATTTTTACATTATCAGATCTTGTTTGGTTGATAAGATGTTATATTTCAAAGGGTTTTCTTCCTGTCAAATGTTTAACAGTCACAGTCATAATGAATGCCAGGCGTGTTGTCACACTCGCAGTACTGACGCTGTTTTTGTTACTCTCGGTTATCGTCGTAAACTTGTTAACGTGCCTACTGCACCATGATCTCATTACCGTTCGTTATGTTTCGTCTACATTGTGGCATTGCCGCTAATTTAGTCGTCGTGACTGTTGTCGTATCGATAAGATAACGTTCTCTTGTTGTCGTTAACGTTATTGCTATGTACTTCATTGTCGGCTTCTGTTTCGTTGTCACTGTTGATTGCTTTGTAAACATAAAACTGCTTGTCATAGTTATTGTCGCCCTTGTTATGAAATTCTTTGTGAATATGCTAATGCTATCACGTCACGGTTGTTTCTCTTATACTGATGAAGAGCCACTCAAAGAAGGGTTTGAGGTCGCCATGGAACTGAAGTTGTCTTTAACCCCTTAACTCTGCCAGCCCTTGGAGTTCCTTTAAAACTAATGTTTGTCGTCTTGTCTATTGCCATTATCGTCGGACCTTATCACTCTAACATCAATAGCTTATTGACTTATAAAATTGCATGTGTGCATGCCACACATATAACTGTCATATCTTCTAGCAATAACTAGCTATAAACTGTTAATAGTGATATAAACCTCTTTACAATTTCACATAACACAACATTTAACTGCTTGTTAAGGTTTCCAGATGTCATGTTTAACATAAAACGTTCGTAGACGTTACTGTTGCGTTTGTGCTTGTGCTCTGTGTTTCTGCGTGTGTTTGTGGCTTGTCTTAGCTTGTTCGTGTGCATATGCCTGTCTGTGTCTGCACCTGTGTTGCTCAGATTGTATATACTCTGTTTGATAGACTTTATTTCTTGTTTGTTTGTTGGATGTTTTTGCTACTCTTTATTTTGTTTCAAGTTGTTAATTTTTTCATGTATACAATTCTTTGTTGTTTTTGTTGCCTACAATTGCTTTCTGTATACCGATTTTTTTATTTTCTTTTTGCCACATCATAGACGTCTTTTTCTTTGTAGCTGATCGTTGAATGTCGACTCGCTTCTTGATTAACAAGACACCCACAGTCTCTATATGAGAGAATGCAGATACATGTACCGAACATTGGTAACAAGTTTTAGGAAAGCACTTGTTTTTGTTTTGTTGTAGTAACCACACCCTCCATTCCATGCCAACACCACTGCATGATGCAACTCAGTCGCTAAAACTGAAACCGCAGACCGAACAACACCTGCGGCAGGTAATATACAAGTTTGTGATGACAGAGCTGAACAACTGGTGCGCATGACACACCTTCGATGTTTTTTGTGAAAGATTTGAGATTCGCTTGCACAATTTCCCATGCGTATGGTTGCTTGCTTTTCGACTTTTTCACATTTCCATTCTTTGGAGAACACCTCTCTTGTAGTTCTGCATAGACAAAACAACCGAAGAGCTTAGAAGCTTGAAAATGGCTTGGTAATTTAAAGTTTGTGTTTGCAGTTCGAGTTATTCAGTTCGGTCTTGTGTGACACCAATCAATTTAAACATCAAGAATATTTCATAGTACCTCGTTTTAATTGTAATCTGTAACATAGTTGAGTATTAACTTGAAAATATAATCGCAAGTAGCTATTAATCTCGTTTCTTATGGAGAAAGTAACAACTAAACCAGTTTGAAAAATGTTAACTGCTCGTTTTCAAAACTAAACAGCCTGTCAATTTTTCGTAATTCGTGTACACTTAGTTCACGAGTAATCTGTGCTGCATGAACGAATTGAAAGACAGTTAAAGAGACTGCCTTCTTGCCCTTACCAATTTTAGTTACAAAAGAAATGGACTGGTTCATAGGTAATTCTGTTGCATAAAACACTTTTATAATATGGTTATAATCTATTGACTGATTTTAAAAGGAAGAAGCCGACAGTACTGTACAGTAGATAGTCTTAAGATCTGGTGTCGGTGTCTCATCGACTAGCAGTGTCGGCTTTTGTTGTACTACCATTAAACCTGTGTTGGGGTATTGTTGGTACTATTTCCCGCCCTAGTCACAATCTGTATCGTTTGTTGTCACCAAGAAGGTGTCTAAGTACGAATTGCTACAAGTCCCTGGAAGAGTATCCATTTAAAAATCAATTCAACTAGTTAACGAGAAGCGTAACAGCGAGTGTAATTATCAAGTGGCACATTCGTGAGTACTGTGTGGTAAAAGCTTAGTATTAGGCAACTGTGGACTTAGCGTTGATGCAGTATAGTTTAAATAAATATTATTCTCAACTTCAAATGTGTGGAAGAACCACAAAACAGACTTAAACACGCACAACCGCATGCATACGTTGTCAACTTCAAATGAATCGAAGAACCACAAAACATACTAACACACGTAAAACCGCATGCATACGTTCGTACAAACAGTAACGTACACAATGAAGTTGATAAACATTGAACGTTTTGCAGATCGAGAAACTGTTGCTAAGGAATCAATCGCCCTCGAAGATAGTCACTGAACAAGCGTACAGGTTGCAGCAGGCTTTGTTGGTCTCTTCCACCCAGCAGCAGGTCAGAATAAAACAAAATACCTCCTATGTTCTCTAGGGTAACTCTGGTATAGTTTTAGTCATCCTTTTTTGGCGTTTCACTCATACACGCAGTTAGAGAGCTTAGGCAACGAGGACGGGGACGTGAACGAGAACGTGACAAAGCAGTGGATTTAATCACAGAACTCAATCACTGCACGTGGGAATGCAACCACCTGGCCACTTTACTGCTGTCGTCGTTAGAATCAGTACGTAAAAACTTCAATTCTGGAGTTTGGTAGAGAACGTGAACAATAAAGTACGAAGCATTTCACTCCTCACGCAGCTTTAAAAGCAAATCCTGTAAATTTTGGTATTCACACACCTGGCAAATCAAAGAAGAAACGCACGAGTTATACACACGAGAAGTAGCCGTCTTTGTTGACGTTCCCGTCCTAGCTGCTTATGGTCCCTAATGTGTCGTTATACCGTGACGTTAAGTTTTTACGAAAACTTTCGAGATTCTTGTACTTTTGTCATCAAATGTTGGACGTTGGGTTCTAGTTTGTGCTACGTTGCTCACTCAATCAGATTAGCTTGACCTAAATGAACAACTGTGGTCGCGCATTTAACAGTTCAAAGTCCTTTTCAGGACACCGCATGCAGTCTAATATGCAGTTGTTGTTTCTTACACCAGGCGGTAGATCGGCTAATCGTGCATCTTCAGGACACTATGCTTGCTCTGAGGGCGTCCAATGACGAGGAGGTCAAGACACAAATCACTCTCACCAAGCAGTGCATCCAGGATGCAGATAAACTGAAGCAGGTCAGTGTCAAATTTTACAGAGACCTGAAGCCAATGTTTCGAAGGGTTGTGATGTCACACCTCACGTGGTCTCGATCTTTGCACAGGGCCAGTTCGTGTGCTGTAAGGCCAACTCTGAGGGGTTTCCTTTCCTGTGTTTGTGTATGGCTTGATAACTGTTCCTAGTGGAGGGTGACTTCCGAATGTTAAACATTGTTGCTAGGCTGATCGAAACAGTTGCTCATTTTGTTTTAGTTTCGGGAACACATAG
The DNA here is from genome assembly GCA_027574985.1 of Umimayanthus nakama. Taxonomy (NCBI): domain Eukaryota; kingdom Metazoa; phylum Cnidaria; class Anthozoa; order Zoantharia; family Parazoanthidae; genus Umimayanthus; species Umimayanthus nakama. The sequence goes on from JAOBRG010375078.1 coordinate 11,296, forward strand.
CTGTTTGTCCTTTCAAATAACATTAATAATAATAATAATAATAATAATAGTAATAATAATAATAAAATTTTATAAAGTGCCGTTTCTTAATCTATATTAAATCAATAGAAGCCATATCAACACAAATGCAGTTTCTACAGTCTGATTGGTTCCACTTCTCACCGTTAAGTTTCAAGGCGCCTTAATCTGGAACAAAATTCCAGATAATTATAAAACTCTCAGCAGACACTCGTTTAAGAAGAA
>JAOBRG010375100.1:0-11538 GCA_027574985.1 Umimayanthus nakama
GTTTTCACGGTGACATAACTGACATAAGAGCTTTTCCGCTTGTGCTTCCGTCCCTTACGTTGCTCGTGAAAACCAGGTAAGTGAGCTTCCCTTCATGTGCGTTTTTCTTGTTTTACTCTTGATAACTCGAAGTCAATATTCGCATTTATGGACTAATAAGCCAAATTATTTTTCATCGGAAGAATACCTCTTTAAATGTCATTTATACTCTAAAATGTCGAGTTAGAATACGACAAATTCGCCTTTTACAGATTTTTTGAGGAGAAACAAAAGTGTGTTATCTAATCGTAATAGTACAGTAAAACATGTGTAAACACAAATTCTCTTTTTAACCCTAGAAGGCATAAGGTGAAAATAGTAACACGAAGGCGTCCTTTCATCGGATTGACTTGATTAAGAGCTTTTATTGTAGTTTCAATTATTCAAAACCACGTGGTGTTTAATGTTTTCCATGGCAACCAAAAAAAATAAATGACGTCAGTGCGGCCGCCATCTTGGATTTTCGAATTTTCTGATTTTCGGTGAGAAAACATGGTTTAATTTTAGCGATTGGAATATACAAAATTGTAAGAAATAAAGTGAATTTGTCAGTATTTAAGCGATAATAGTCGCGTTTTTAGCAAAACATTCCACTTTGTAGGCAACACACGGGTTGCATGACTTGTTATGATGACGCCATCAGTTGTGACGTCAAGCTTGCTGTTGACAACCGGGTCGTTAGCGGATGATAATTTATACATTTCATAAGGTAATCACGAGAGAGTATACATACCGTCGATTTTTTTTTTCGGAAATAAGGACATCGATAAAGCCATTTTAATTCATGTTTAGTATTGTTTCCTGCCCCGTACTCTATTAGAGACGGGTGTTTATTTATGGGGAATGTTCAACTGAGGTAAGCCAAATATTAAATGTCGGTAATTTAGCGTGTCGTTTGTCAGTGTGGGAAGGGGGGGGGGGGTGTTTATTTATTTTTGTGATTGCTGCTATAGTTATAAACTCCGTCGAGAATCATGAGTCACCTTCAACTCTGAGAACGAAAGATCTCATTGGATAAAAAGGTATTATAAATAATTCTAAAACTGGCAATCCTTAAACAAACTTACAAACGCATGTTGTCAAAAAGTGCCAGTTATTGTTTCTGTTATTGTTCAATGACCAATGGAATACTTCGTTTTTAGAGAAGAGCCTTACTGCAAATCATCCCACTGAGCTGTTGAGCGCTCTGCCACTCATTCGGGAGCAAAAATGCGGAAGTTGAAATTTAATAACCAAATTATGCCAAATAATGCCATTACGAGTGTTCGAAGAGTACTTGGAAAGTGCTGAAAGTGTCAGTTCATCATTTAATAGGCATAGTTACGAGCTTTCGAAACCATCATAAGCAAAGAAAGCAACAATTTCGAACTTTGATAATATTCTTTATTGCACTCAATAAAAGCTGTAAAAACAAATACTCGAAACTGTTAGTGTTAGTGTTTGAATTTTGACTTAATTAGTCACGGTATATCAAATACGCGTTTGTCGTGACAAGCCTGTCGTCAAGGTCTTTGGGATTAACGAGTTCCGGCTTCAAAAGCTCTCGAATGAAACCTTCTTCAAGATCAACTAAGGCTTAGGTTCTGTCTTTCCGTGTTGTGTATGAGTCTAAAGTCTTTTGTTTTAAAATGGCTCTGCTTTAGGAGATGGGAGTGAACAGTTTTTTCTCTTGTTAACGAGTCTAGAACAAACATTCACCTGGCAACATGGCGCCTTCGAACATATTACGTTGGTCGTCAATGGAACAGAACGCTAAAGTTGAAGTAGACTGTTTGCTTCCAACTGGACTGTTGATTCCATCACTGCCTGTGAAGGCCTGTTCCCTCCTGTCAGAAATCAAGGGGCGTCTCTGGTCAGAGGCTTTGAGATACCCGCTTTTTAATCTTCTTAAGGATATGCGAAGTTATGTGTTCGTATTTATCAATCAAAAGGGCAAACAAGAAGAACTTGTCGACGAAAATCGGCAACTGATCGACGTGCAACCTTTCCGTCCGTTGTTGAAACTTATTGAACGAAAAGGAGATCGAGAAGAAAAACTGCTTGTCTCGGAGATCAGCTGCTTGATTGGCAAACTAAATTTGAATGAATTTGACCAAATGCAGAGCCCGGAAGTAGATGATTTCCGAGGAGCATACCGATGCATGGTTGAAGAGATTTCAAGGGAGCGAAACCAGATGAACTGGGAAGGAAGAGCTTTGTACGCTTATCCTCCTGAACTGGAGAACAGCGACGAAATTCCAGCTCACGTCGAGAGGCATTTAATGGATAACAGACGTTTTCTTGTGAATGTAGCGATCGAGAGCACGCGAGTGTCTAGCAAGGATCTACACGCCTTTAACGTATCGGCTGACACGTACCCAGAGGAGCTGCTGTACTTGGTGCTCAAGAGAAGGGGGGTAACCAGGGGTGTGCATGAGGTCGACAGTCCCGCCGACTACGTGTTGAAGATTGTCGGCCGAGAAAGCTATTTGCTTGGGAGTCACCCTCTGTTGAGGTACAAGGTACGACAAACTATTTGGTGTCTCACATACCATAGAATTCCAACAACCTGTAACGATTGACTTGATTTTTCTTGGCTTTAAATTTTTGCTGCGTGACCGACTGTCAAAAGCTTTGGTACAACTGTTCTTTGTTCGTTAACACGCCTTCTCGCGCCCACAGGGACCGCGGTGCAGGGTGTCAGGGGGCATGTGTCCCCCCCGAATATTTTTTAAATTTGGAAGAGTTTGTAAAAAAATTGTCTTGTCCCCCCCATTCCCCCCCCCCCCAATATCGAGGCACTAATGTGCCTGACCAATTAGGTGATGTCACAACTGAAGACGTTGTCACAATAAGTCACGTAATTTGTGTGTTGACAGCAGAGTTTTAACTTTTCGCTAAAAACAGGCTAAATACTAAAATACTAACAATTGATTCTAACCATTTTGTATATTTCAATCGCTATATGCTTTTTTCTTGTCATTTTGAACTTTGAATACAATCTGCCGAAAGGCTAAAAACCCAAGATAGCGGCTACCTTTGAAGTCGTTTGTGTAAAGACAGTTGCAACGGGAACCAATAAAACAATACGTGGCTACGCTTAATTGTTCAAAAGAAGCCCATTATATGTACCAAATATCATGTCAATTGGATAAATTGTTTCAAAAGTATACGGGGGGGGGGTTCCAATTGCTCCCCCCTTAGCATTCGTGTTCCTCTGAACAGTACCTTATTTATTATAACTTGAACGTTCTTAGTAGCCCAACCTGGAAGTTTTACAAATCTCAAAAGAAACAGGAACTTTTCAGGCATCTTCATCATTGATTTTAAACATTCTACCGCCAGAACTTTTAATCCGTTGTATTCGAAAGATCGTTACTTCAGGAATTCTACAGTACCTATTATGTTCACGGGTTATCGGGTGTAACAATATTCTTAAAGCGTCTTTCTCTCCTGCTTCATAGAAATAAAATAATGTTTATGTAAGCGAGTCGTTGGCGCAGTAGCGTATCTGACTCATAGCCTAAAGATCGTGAGTTCGCACTCCGGCGCAACCCCTGACTTTACATTTACTTGTTCTAGTCTTGTTTCAGTCAATTCAGCTGTCAGTTTTTTAAAAAGCTGTGTTAATGAGTACTAGTGTCTACCGGGGTTGAAACTTGAGACAAGCGCCGGCTTTACGAACAACTTGGCTCGGAAATTGTAAACTTCAGAAGACTAACTCAGTCGAAGCAGAACATTGCAATTGAAGCCCCGCTTTTAAGTCCATCCAACTGAAAACACACAAAATTTCCGGTTAAGGCCGCCAATATAATACTAGGGCCTTATAATTATAGCCTTCAAAAGTACTTTCTAATCAGGGAGTTATATTCGGAGGCTATATGCTGGGGGGTTCTATTCGGTGGAGAATATTCGATGGGCTTATCATTATTTGGGGGCTTTTATTCTAAACGTCAGGTTTGTATTCGTGTGGGGGTTAAATTTATAGGGCTTAAATTCGGGGATTTGTTTTCGGAGAGGTTGTTTTAGGAGGCAATTGTGCTTTTCAAAACTGGCTGGGCATAAAGCCGGAGTGAGTTTTTCGAATCAGAAATGTTTATCTTTAAACCGGCAGTAGACACGAGAACGGCGCGCATTTTTGGCACAACTCAAATCTAGCGAACTCTTACTTTCTTTGCTGCGGTGGTTTGCGCGTACTTTCGCTATGCGTATGGTTTATATTACTGTTCATGTTTTTGGTAGATTTTGTCAAAAAATGAAGCGTGGCGTTTTTTCGTTTTCCTCTCTTGTTTGCAATGTTTGCCGTGCCGTTTCAGTTTTACTTTTTTCATTTTTTCTGGTCTTGTATTTGAACAAACTTCCGCTTTCGTTAACAGCATGTGTCGTTTATGGCCGTTTATGCATGAGTTTGTAGCGTCCATTTCGTCAAAGTATCTACAAGACAAGGTTGTTGTCTTGCCCCGATCTACTCATATTCATTTGGGCGTGTAACGTTTTGTGACCACTCATTTGCATTCAGTTTGTTCTTTTCTTCTTCCGCAAAAATGTGTAGGATGAAACTAGGAGCTCAGTTTACAGAATGGATAAGCGATGAACTGCAGGGACGCAGTCGTCAGAGACATATCGGCCAATGCTATTACCACACAACAACCATATTTTTCTGACACCCAGCAAAAATGTCCTCTTTTTGAATTATCCTTTTGTGCTGCAAACAAGGAAAGACTATCTCTGAAAATGTCCAGAGAATTTTTTTTGCCCAAAAACAAGAGGAAGACCTTGGTCAAATTAAATCAGGCTTGAATACACACGTCCTATGTACATAATAAATATGTTACAATAAAAAGGTTAAGTGTTTTTACTTTGCTTTGTTTTGCTGTGCTTTGATTTGCTATGTTATGTTTTTGGTTAGGGTTAGGATTAGGATTAGCGTTAGGGTTAGGGTTAGGGTAGAATTAGGGTTAGGAAAAGAGAAAAATATAGTAAAATACTCCTCTGACTCATTGACTCATGACTCTTTGACTCACGACTCATTAGGCTCATGAACAATTTGATCTCCAAGAAAGTGGGGTTTTTTTTATAAAAAAGCAAAGTCTTTACTTGCCAACGAAAACGTGTTCGTAACGAAAGCAAAGGTAACGGATCAATAGAGGAAAAAAGGAAGAAGAAAAGCAGTGAATATCGATAAACTTAATACAGCCATTGTTCAGGAAAAGTGCTCAAGGTTACCGTTCACCTTGAGCGGTGTTTTCAGTTTTCCCTACGTAACTCCGTTAATATGCATCGGATACCCACAAACCTATATATCAATGGAAAGCTTAGAAAGTTATCTAAATGATGGTAGAAAAGTTGTTTTAAAAATTTTGATTTATAAACGAATGCGAGCATTATAGTTCAAACTGTTCATTTCACTTCTAGATGTCGATGCGGCTGTCAGTTTCAATTTCAACTATCTTTAGTTTGTTTATGAGATTCAGAGATTTGCTATGCTATGCTATGCAATGCTACGCTATGCAATGCTATGCTTTGCTATACATAACTATGCTGTGCTATGTTGTACTATGCTATGCTATGCTTTGCTATTAATACATAACTATGCTGTTTTATGTTGAATTATGCTACGCTATCCTTTGCTTTGCTTTGCTTTGCTGTACTATGCTGTGTTAGGCTATGTTATGCTATGCAATGCCATGCTATGCTTTGCTTTTCTTTGCTGTGGTAATTTTTGCTATTCTTCTCATCGTTTTAAATGTTTTGCCTTGCCTTGCCTTTTTACGTCACGATGATTCTACTTTTATCTTCACGTTAACTTAGTATATCCGAACGTGTGTAGCCAAAGAAGTAAGGCCTCAGCTGTCTCTGCGATTACGTGCAAGTTTGAATGTTCACGAGTTGCTTGAAGTAGCTGGCACACAAACACAACCCCCTCCCCCACTGCCAGCCAAGCCCTCCGCCATGTCCAGCCTGTCATTGTGGCACATTGACACTTACTTCAAGTTCAAGGTCATATCTGCTACCAATGTGAATGCAGGTGATGACATGAAGGTAATGTACTACTACTACAATGGTGCATTTCGCACTACTCTTAGAGTTTCTAGCTAAAAAACCCCTGGCATTTTGTAATTCTCTCTTCCAGCCCAGGACCCTGAAAAACTCTTGGAAAAACACTGGTTTTCCCTGTACTCCTGGAATTCTCCTGGAATTTTGTGGAAAATAATTTTGTTTTACCTCTGGCGGACAATCCGTAAAGTTCGAGGAGACATGAAGATCTCATACATTTACTGTAAATACTGACACGCTGACTAACTTCATACTTTTACTGTAATTCTATTAATAAAACCGTGCGATGTGATCTCATACATTTGCTGTAGTTTATAACGGCTCGTCTAAAAGAGTAAATGGCGTCTTTTCTGCATATGCCACTAGGAATGCTGTTCCACATTCTAGATCCTTTTACTTGAAATGTTCTACCGCCTTCGGATTCAGTTAACGGTCGTTAACTTTGTTACTGTTGTTGTTGTTATTTTTATTGCTTTTATTGTTATAATCATTATTTATTTTTATTATCATTGTCTTTAACATTAACATTATGATTATCATCATCATTATCGTTATCACTAACATTATCGTTATCATTATCATTACTATTGCTATTATTATTATTTTTGTAGGTGTGCCTGCGAGCGGGAATATACCACGGTGCAGAGCCACTTTGTGACATCAAGAGCACGAGTCCCAAAGAGGTGGGGAGTATTCTCGTGTGGGACGAGTATCTAGATTTTGATGATCTCAGAGTTTGCGACCTTCCCAGAATGGCAAGGCTTTGTCTGGTCATCTACTGTTACTCAGCCAGTAAAAGAAAACAAAAGGCAAAAAGAACGGTAAGTTTGCCATTTTTTAAATTCTGAGTCATTAAAAGTATGTTTCCACAATTTCGGTTTGATGAAAAGGGTTGATATCGTGTGTTTTTCGCCTTGAGCTTTGGCGTATAATTACACACCAAACCACATACCATATCATCCCTTGTTGATCAAAAGCGCTTTCAGCTCACTTGACAACGCAAGTCTATTCTTCCAGAAGAAGTATTTCCACAGTTGCTATTTAAGATCACTTGCTAAAAACGCTTTTGCTATATATTTTTTCTTAAGTAACTATTACTTTAGCATTTTGTATGAAAATGCATATTTTTCGATCCATAAACAAACGCCATTAGAAAAAGCTTCTATCCTGTTTAATTTTTCAGTACGCTTTCGGCTTGCGCGGGTAGATTGGAATTCCGTAGTAAAATGCTGAATAAATTGTTGATGAGCTGAAGATCTTGATAATCAGTGGCAATTATAGTTTAGCCAACGTTTCTTGTAGGTGTTCCAACCAGTAGATCTGCAAACGGATCGATTTTTGGCCTCTCAAGTGGAAATTATCGAAATAATAACACAACCATGAGAGTCGCTTTGAATTCAAGTTACGTTAAAGTACACGCTATTTATCGAAATCGCGTACGTTTTTGAGTTATCAATTTAAGCTATGGAAAGGAAACGAAGCTCTTTGTTCCAGTGAAAAAATTGCTTTCCATTTACCACAAAATGCGTGGAGTTTCGCACATGGGAAGCTGTTGTCGGGCTGAATGGCAAACGTTGCAGTGTAAGCCTGTTTTGGTGAGCCGACTCCTTTGGTACATTTTTACATTATATCAAACAAACACAGTGGCACGAAAGCAGTGGTGCCTTTCAGAAATGAAGAGTATCAATATATTCGAAACCTTTACCTTTATCTTACCTGCTCTCACTTGATTACAGTTTCAGCTCCTTCTTCTGCAGTGGTCCAGCAGTGTTACTTAAGACACCAGCAAGAATAACAACACATTTGCTCTGTGCGTTTAAAAACTGCTTAATAAAGTCTGTTTCATTTTTGCGCTGAAAAAATTGGAAGCGAGTTTCTCGAACTGGGAGGTTTTCTCTGAGAATGGGAAAATACTGTGAAAAACGGAGTGGCATTTGGTAAGTTTTGGCTCCGAAATTTAAATAAGATTTGTACCCCTGCGCCATTCAGGTCCCTCAAAACGAGATATATTTTGATTTTTTTCATTTGTTTTCATGTTGTTATGCTCTCTAGGGTATAATTGACTAAAAACAACCCAATAAACACAAAATAACCTGTTGCATACTTTTCTAGGACACGATTCCCCTAGCTTGGGTAAACACGACGCTGTTTGACTACAGGAACCACTTACGACAAGGAAAGCTGAAACTGTATTGCTGGCCTGTAAGAGACAACATGGAGGACTTGAACCCTGTTGGTACGGTCGTAACAAACATCAACACAGGCACTTCACCCTTCCTGCTGATTGAGTTCCAGAGCTATGCGAACACGGTTGTTTATCCCTCGTATGAAAAGGTAAGCTGCCGATGAGTCATTTTCCTGGAGCTCACGTTTGTTGTGGCATTCTTCCCAACAGAGACTTGCAGAAAGTTTATGAAAGATGTAAAGAAAGATAAACTTATTTATAATTTGGTGCCTTCAACGACATCCACCACCCGCCATGTCCTTCAACCTACACTCTACCTCTAGTGACAGAACTCTACCAACAGTTACAAGAACTAAGCAATAACATGTCTTTTACCTACATGTTTATCCCTCTATTCTTTAAAGTCTACCTGCTTACTTTCAAAGCTGTGCATGGCTCCGCTACCACCGACATTACCAATTTGCTAAAGAAGCACTTGCCGACGAGTCCTGGCTTAAGATCAGCCTCAGATGATCGGACGTTTTCTGCATGTCTGTGCCCCTCGATTGAGGAACAGCTTGCCTGGGGCCGTAATGTATTAGAGGCTCCAAATCTATTGACTCTTTCAAAAGAACTTAAAAACATTTTTAGTTTCCAAATACTTCTCTTTCAGAAATGTTTTTCTTGGATGTTATATTAGATTTCTTACTTACTTTATATTTGTTTTATCAGATATTTTTGATATTTGATTATCGATTATCTTGCTGCATTGTTTTAGTGTTTTTTAATTAGTTTAATAAGATTTTAAGGCATGAGTATAAACAAATAAATACATTAACATTATCATTTGTCGTAAGACATGTATAGCGTGTTATCAATATGTATTTGCAAATGGATGCTTCTTTGTAATTTGGTCAAAGCTGCAAATAAGATTAAAAGAACGTTACGTTACATTCTAGTTCAAGTGGCTCAGATGTAACGTTCACGGGTAGGTTGACTGAACTGTTTCAGACACGGTGAAATAATTTGGCTGTTGAGCGAGGGTCGCGTCCAAATTCCTCAACCTAGAAAACCGTTAAACCTATTTCGCCTTAGAAACGCAAGCGCAGGCAAAAGTACAACGGAAAAGAAGTATCATTAGGAAAGAGATGCAATATAACGCGTGCTTTAGTTTGTAGAGTGTTTTTTATAAATGAATACAAAACAGAGCGACGTCATTGTCTTGGTAGTGAATTGACATTTCAATTTCACTTTATTCTTTGTAGAAACATCTATCAGTTAAGAAAGCAAATGCGTAAGTTTTGTTTGTGAGCCAAATACGTAAAGGAAAAAAACCAACTGGATTAATGTTAGATGCATTGGAAGTCAGCTGGTTCTTCTGCATGTGATTCAAACTTATTCAACTCCTGAAAATACTAACAAATTTTTGCAGTTCACGAGTTCAGGAGCTCCTTTAAGGTTGATAAAATTCTTCTGAATTGAACTGAACTGTTTTCGTTTTCTTACTAGGTTGTAGAATTAGCAGCAGAAAACACACCAAAGAACATATTTGTAAGTAGGCGACTTTAACTACCGTGGTCTTTTACCTTTTATTTTGTAACATGTCACGAAATCATTGGTTTTATTGTTGTTACTGCAGTGTTTAAGAGAAACTGAGGAACTGGACCACCTTAAACATATAGTTGACCGTGAGCCCCTTGCACACATTTTCGAACAAGAGAAAGAACTTGTGTGGTTATTGAGGTATGTGTGAGAAACTCTGGGTCTTTCAAGCTTATAAACGTATGTTTAGGGGTGTTGCAGCTCATTTTTAAATGTGATTAGAGAGATTGAAAGGGAGAGCTTGCGTGGTTATTGAAGTATCTGTAAAACTCCTTTGCTCTTTTATAGTTTACCACCCAATCGGATTTTTCGGTTCAGCTAGCTTAGAGTGGTTTTAATTTACTCAACGATTCTGTATCTTTGACTTGGTTGCAGTTTTGATTGCCTTACCAAGGTAAGGCCGGGGAAGAAACTTGCATGGTTATCAAATTAGTTTTAAGTCACGTTTATCTCTGAGTACTTTTATAAACTTAATTACTGTGTGTCAGCGTATGATCTTAGTGACACCTAATCACTCAACATAGAAGCAGGTAGAATAGTCCACTGTGGATCTCTCCTGTTTCTTCTTTTCTCAGGATTGAATGCAGAGAGAGATTTCCTTACGCTTTACCCAAGTTACTGAACTGCATGAAGTGGAACTGCAAAGAAGACGTTGCACAGGTTTGTAAGAAGTAATTTCTTCGGGAGTGCAGAGTAACTTGAAGGAGTGGGGGTTGGGGTAGCCTCCCAGGGGTTGGGTGTGGGTTTCAATGGCACACCTCCCAAGGAAATTTTTGAGATGTTAGTTTCTCAAAGAGTAAGAAATGCGTCTGAAACTTCAAACTTCTAAACGTTTTTGACAGTAAGAAGATAGTCATGTTGCTCATGTAGAGTAACGGTAAACGGCACTCAAACTTCAGTCAACTACTTCTTTTCTCCGATTGTTTCACACCTCGACTTCCCTGGCAGGCTTCCGGTAGCTTGGACAAAGCTTTTTCTCTTTTGTTATAGATTTTTTAATTAGTTGTACAAATACCTTCCGAAATGCAATCCATACGGTTTTGTTACCATTATTAACTTCACTAAGTGCTTTGCTTTCTATTAGATGCAAATCCTTCTTCTTACGTGGCCCGAACTGGAACCAGAGCGAGCTCTGGGGTTGTTGGATTACACGTACGCTGACCAGGCTGTCAGGAAGTTTGCAGTACAGTGTTTGGAGAAAATGAGGTGAGCAAGGTTTCATGTTCTTACATGGGTTTGCAACTTTATCGAAAGTCCTGATGCTACAGCTATCACAGATGTTGATGAGGGTGCGAGGAAGACTGCAGCAGGTGCTTGTTGGGTATGCAAGGCTTCTATCCGTCATAATTACTCGCCAACAGTTATGGACAGCATTTTTAATTTCTACTCTGGATTGGTCTTCATAGTTAGAAATTATTCTAGTCTTTATCTAGACCAGACACGATGAGGAAACTTCCAAGTTTCATTATAACCACGTTACGATTGCATTACATTTATCAATATACTATAATAAGTTATGAAATTCGTGCTTCGGTTATTAAAGACAGCTAGTGGTGGCTAGGTACTGTTTCCCACAAAAATCCGACTACCAATAATGAGCTGTCAGTTTGAAATAAATTCATTTATTAAATACCAAGCACTGGATATTGAAATTCTTGCAATCTGATTGGCTCTCTACTCACGGTATAAATCCTGTA
>JAOBRG010375111.1:0-11537 GCA_027574985.1 Umimayanthus nakama
TGAGAACTCGTGCGTTCCATTTAAGAACTGACTGGTTGGACCGGCCAGGCCGGATAAATGGAAAGCGACCTAAGTAAAAACAATTTTTTAAAATTACTCAAAAAGGTGTGTTTTTACGTAACTATAAAACCCATCTCTGTATACTGCTTTAATACACATACACGTGCGAACACATTTAAAAATGTGACTTTAAATAAAAAAACAAGCTGTTTTGGTAACGAAGAAAATCGTACAAAAAACTATGAAAGTTCTACTTGTTATGTATATGCAAACACTTTTAAAAATATGACTTGGAACAAAAATACAAGCTGTTTCGGTAACGAAAAGATCATACAAAAATCTACGAAACTTCTGTTCGTCATGTGTATGCGAACACAACTAAAAGCATGTCTTTGAAAAAAAAAACATTAATACAATCTGTTTGGGTAACGAAGAGATATTCAGGTTGGAGTAAGAGCATGAGAAAAGACAATAAAATATAGCCGTAGACAACACTTTTTGCAAAATCAAACAACTTCAATCGATTCTATTTTAACGCACCTTCAAGCTTCGTTCTTGTTTATGCCAGATCTATACATGTCCAGTTGCTCTCGTATTCGTTCAAAAGATCTTTCCTGAAGCAATTACCCACTTTGTGACTTCGTAATTAGCAAGTATAAATTCAATTCTCGATGGAGAACGTCCCCAAATTATTAGCAAGAAATATAGAGTTCGATCGCAATTTGCCAAAGCAAGTCACAACTTGAATATAAAAGTAGCTGTAAATTTCAGGAACTCCACCGAAACGGCCTACTGGCGAGTACTGCCCGGCAACAGACACAAAAATAGTCAAAACCACCTGCATTAAAATGTTGATTTGTAGGAGAAATGTACCCTCTACCCGGGTAGCCTGTCAAAATTATGTAATTACCATTTTTGTAAGTAGTATTTATATTACTTTTTGTAGTGTATTGTTTGCTTACATCAACTTTGTCATACGTTTTTCATTTAAATTTCTAAAATTACAGACCTTGGTTAGTTTTACGTCGGAAAACTGAAGGGTGTTTTTCACTGAAGACATCAAGAGTTGACAAGATTCTCCAAACGCCGGCATTGACACTCAAACATTTACTTTAATGTCGCTACTTTCCTTGCTGTAAATACGTATCAGTTTCAAACTTAAATCAAATCGTTTTGGGACCTATACACATATTGTGCTATCTCGATTGCAGTAGCAGGGCGTAAACTTACAAAAACTTCGAGGTGTAATCTAAAAATAGCAATTAATTACTTTATATCGACTCGTGTTACCAAAGACGTCAAATAAAAGTGGATGTCAGTGGATGAAGAAATATAATTGACAACAAGCAATTTATCTTGTTCAATAAAAATGCAATTTGTTTGGATAATCGAAATGAAACTCGTGCAATTGTGGGAAAAATTGAAGTTAATTGCACCAGGTCGATTAGGCGGTGGCAAATTCTCTCGATATTTGACAAAACACTAGGAGTTAGAAAAAAAAGGAAACGAAAATAGGGCAACAAGATATTTGTCCTTCATGAAAAACGTTTACAAAATTTTACACGCTTTTTTTTATAAGAACCACTAACTTTCGGCTCAGCCTGGGCTGTTCTTAATTTTTTGTCGATTTCAGCCTCAAACTGTTCTTAAATTGTTCTTATTTCCCGAAATTTTTAAACAGTGAGTCAGTTGCCTGGAACATAACTTGTAAAATGGCACTAAGATACATATGTTTGAAACTGTCAACACAGCGTTCGCGAACGTGCCTAGCTTGCCTTTCTCTCTTCCAACGCCCAATGGCAATGACTAAGCTAAATCTGACAAGTTTTAGTTTCATGTACATCTCAATTTGTGTTCAAGGATTCAACTTAGTTCTTAAAATTAGCTAATCAAACTTTCAGTGAGGGGGTAACCAGTAAGGTTTGGCCGCTCAGCACTGATAAGTATATATTTAGGTTTAGTTGTTGTAAGTTATAGTGCTCTGAAATAATCCCAAATAATACCTACTGAGCGTTAGCCCTAGATAGGAAATGGGCCCACACGGAGAAAGAGAAAAAATCTCTGACCCCGGTGGTTCGAACCCCACCAGTGCTGAGCGGCCAAACCTTACTGGTTACCCCCTCACTTACATGATTATTTGGGATTATTTCAGAGCACTATAATCAAACTTTCAGCCTGGTGATTGTTCTTAGCTTGCTCTTAATTTTTGGGAAATTATCTCAGCCTGAGTGTTCTTATAAAGTTTGTTCTTATTAAAAATATCCGTGTATGCCCACGTGGTGAAGAGCCGGGTAAAAAAGTTATTTCTAGATGCAAGTATAAAAAAACCTCAGATGAAGGCAATGCATATAGATGATCATTAAAATTGGAAAGACCTCAATTTTAACAGCACACCCAAGGCAAAGGTTTCCGGAAACTTAAAAGCCGTCATTTTAACATTATTGACATCTGCATGTCAAGGATATCAACGGTAAACTTTGTTGTTTATCTAGTTTTTATAATAACTGCAAAACTGTAAATTGTTTATGACATGGCTAAGTTTATTTATAAACTTTAAATTCTGTTTATGGACTGTAAAACTTAACCAATAAACCAGAAATATTCAATTGAACAAATGTTCGCTATGGTAGTCGTTTGCAGCCTTCCTATGTTTTCTTAACTATCATACTTTTTAAATATTTGTCGAGGTTTCAAGAGGTTTTTGCTATTTCTTGTTAATGTTATATCTAGCAAAGTTGTATGTCAAAGATAACTAGTTGAAAGCTGTGCCACGCAAGCGCTAACCTTTCTTGTCCGCGTGCCGGGCGATGTTGATCCGACCCATTTACGCAGTTTACACGGTTTAGACCCAGGGGCCTCACTCAGACTGGGGATCCAAGAGAGGTTCGTATTTTATGCCCAAAAAAATCCCAACTTCAGAAATTGTCTACCAAAAAGTACACTATCTTTTCTTTAGCATACCCCAAAAAAATCCCACCGTTCTGCGGCGAATTACGCTTATTATAAGATTTTGTTGATTTGAGCTCATGAAAATTACAACACCCAAAAAAATCTCTGTGTTTTCTGAGACCCAAGAAAATTTCTGCGTCTTTCTAAGTTTAAAAATAACATCTTTTGGAAAAAATTTCAGATTCAAAAACATCACTCGGACCCCCCTCCCCCGTCAGTAAAATATTGAGGGGGACCCTGGGGGTTTATAGCTTCCTTCAGCAACATTCTTTCATTTTGTTGTTGCCGAAGCAAAGCGGAGGCATCGTCACCTAATCGCTGTTTGCATTGAGCCTTGGTGTGAGTTTAGATGTTTGTCCGGATCCACTCGGTGATCTGGGTATGAGTTACAGCGCGCACGGGATGACGGGTAGTACCGGGTACGTCACAGGCAGCCCAAGCTTATAATACGATACTTGCAAAATGCGTTTCATTTTATAAGACCTTTTATTATATGGCTGAATGATTTCGCGTAATGTGATTGGTCAATTCCAGGTCCGTAAGTAGCCGTACGGACCGCTAGCTCTTTTCAAAACCAGAATAATCAACAAAGCCATATAATAAACATCTTATTAGCCTCGTTTGCTCAGTCGTCACAGCAAGTTATGGATCCTCGTTTTTTCCTTCCTGTTTGCATAACTTACCGTACAGACCTCGCACTCGGCTAATAAGAGGTATGTATTTGAGATTAACACATTTGTCAAAAATCCTAGAATGCTGCTATTGTTGTGGAAATAAAGTTCACGTACCTTAAGTTCACCTTGTACTTGTGTGTTATGTGCATTTCGAGCGCGATTGAGGAGTATTTGAGGGAGAAAATCGTGGGCGAAAATTTTAAGGCGGGAGGAGAAGGAAATGAGAGAAAGACCGGGCTGAAGCTGTCTGCCAGTTCGACTGCCAGTTTAAAACCTCCCAGAAGCTGTCTGCCAATTCGATTCCTTTGAAATCATATAGATTACCAAGCACATGCAAAAATCAACTTCCACTTTTAATTTCATCTCAACTACCCCCCATAAATTTTTAGTGTTGAAGAATTTCGTTGTTTTTGTGAGTGAACTGGGTTGTCACGAGGAATGTTTGTTTGTTTGCAGAAGATCGAGTGATTAGCTTTAATTGTCTTTTAACTATTAATGCTGAAAAGTCCGGTTTTGTTAAATTTGGTGCCGGTCTTGCGAGACCAGTTTTAGGAGAGATTTTTCTAATTTTCTTCGGTGTTATTTGGTTTTATGAGATGAAATTAAAAGTGGAAGTTGATTTTTGCATGATGCTTGGTAATCTATTTGATTTCAAAGGAAATTTTGTACTGGAATCGAATTGGCAGACAGCTTCTGGGAGGTTTTGAACTGGCGGTCGAACTGGCAGACAACTTCAGCCCGGTGAGAAAAAGGCCAAACACTGAGACACAAAGTTGCCGAAGATCACTCCAGAAATCGCTCTCTCCTCGCGAAGGAAAGCCCCGAATCGCAATGAATCCCGTTTTTCCATAAAACCAAATAAATTCTACACCACATACTTTTGCTTTGGCGATGAAAATTTTCAAGAAGACGTAGAAAATTCAAGCTCAATTCAGCTGATCTGTTGCTTTTGTATGCTTGACCCGGAGTGGGCGACAACGACCGTTACATCGATGATGTTATCTGTTGATAACATCATCAATGTAACGGTCTCCATTTTGATTCCTTGATAACGAACAACGAAAGCGGATTAAAAAACGCTCTTCCCCCAACACTACCATCCTCCGAATGCAAAGAGCGACAAGATCTTTATAGCACTATATAGCTATTTTCATTAGAACCGGGCCATGTTTGTCCTAGTAAAATTTCTGGCTGTTCGCAGGATGTACTTTCGACCAGGTTTGTGATCCTAGTTTGACCTTTCAGAAGGGTCTTTAGCGTTTTTCCAAGCTACAAAAGTTATCTGTAAAGAGCATCGAATACTGAGGCCTTCTGTTTCAGCTGGCTTTGCCGCAAAACGGTAAAAAAAAAAAGAAACAGCTAATAAGCTCGTAAATTAAATACCGAATGAACCACCCCCATGGTGCAAAAACACACCCTAATTGTAAACACTTTAGCAACCTAACAAAAGCTTGCAGAAGAATGAGTACAAATTTATTCTGTTCCAGAACAATGTATCTTGGGGACAAACAACAATAACTAGTTTGAAATATTTTAAAAAACACGAAATTATGAGGGAAAAACTTAAAAATTGTTAAATTTGGGTTCAAAATTTATGCGATAACTAATCAGTTAAGCAAAATAGGTAGACATTTCCAAGTGGCTTGAAGTTTGTCCCCAAGGCAATGTCTAAGCCATGTTCCAAGAAAATTAATTTGATATAAAAAGTTGATATAAAAATAATTGAAGCTTCGCCTACATGGTTTTTTCTAGTGTTAACAATGGTTGCTTAAGCGGTTGCTGAGAGAAAAAATATGGCTACAACCGTTTTTCCATAACTACGATTCGAATTTAGAAAACAGCATATTTGTCATTAATGTATATAGATCAAATAAGATAAAAATTAAAGTTTTGATTTTTTGCACTTTTCAGTTGTAGTGGACCACCGGCTTAAAGTGCATGTGAGGCCAAAAATGATTTTGCTGTGGTAGAACTATTGTACAACGTTATTTCAGCTAATCGAAAAAATAATTATTAAAAGAATATTAAATTCTACCAAGTGATTTTGAAAGTGCGAAAATTCGCCATTTTACGATCTCTTGTGTCTTTTGGCCGCGCTTGAGGAGCCTGGGACGAAAAAGCCTGATGACGTCAAACTGGTGAGTCCAGTTCGACTAACACATGCCTCGGCTTTTCTTCCTTTTTAAGGCTATTCAGTAGTTTTTAAATGCTGTTTGTTTAGATATATACAAAACGCCTGCTAACAGCACCTGTGCCAATCACAATTGTGTTTCGTGCGCCAAGGGGGTCAAAACAACTTGACTCGGTCAAATGTTCCATGGGTGGTATTTTTGATGCCGCATAAAATAAACAAAAATATTTGGAATTAACTTTTTTCAAAAATCTGTCAAGCAATATCAAAGATTTGACGACCAAAGTTTTTTTGCTAAGGCTCATATACACTTTAACCCGCGGTCGCCAAAGCTTTTTACTGAAACAAGTTAGTCCAATAAATTCCCCATCACATACATCCTCAAATGCGATTACAGGACAGTTTTTTGTAAAAACTTGATAATTTTGACAACACGCTCAGGCGTGGGAAACGCTCGAAGGCCACAGCACTTTGAATCCTCGAGGACCACGTTCACTCCACGCTCCTATTGATGAGTGCCCACCACAGAGAAGGGTCATGAATAGTTAAGAGTGAGGTGAGACCAACTACAACTTTGCCGAATACCTGTACTTCCTCGGTGCTTTCTTAGGTGTGTCACCCGAAAGCAGCAGCAGCAGTTACAGGTATTACAAATACCTGTAACCACTGATAATAATGATAATAGTGCAGCTAATCGTCATCATTGCAGCTTTGTGATGCTGGATTACGAGACGCAGCTCATGAGGTCGAGTCGAGAGCACATACAGACGCCTCTGGCAGGCGCTATACGGTTCATGTCTGACTTCGGAGCACAGCCTACAGCGAGTTGGATAAGCTGTATTTAGGTGACAGTCCACCACACTGGCATTAGCCTACTCCTATCGACAAAGTGTGTGGGTTCTTTTAAGTTCCCCAATAGAACGTCGAGAGACTAGACCAACGGCTTAACGTCCCTGTCCATGGACGGTTAGAAAACACGGACGGAAGAAAACAATATATTCATTACAAAAACAATGTTTTTATTTTGCGGAGTACTTGAAATTTGCTGAATAAAATGAGAATGTCTTCTCTGTTCTTTCTTGGTTGTGTCCGGCCTGAAAATTGCTGCCAAGTTGCACAATTTTATTAAGGACATAATCGTTCAAACAATTAGTTTGAGCAAGTATGTTTTACTATTGTAGTATAGCTATGAAATGCTAAAATCCCCTGAGAAAATTTTAACGGAAATCGTTGAAAGTGCTTGGATTTTCGGAGAGTTTTGTGTGGGCCTCGAAAATAACTTTTCGAGTCAATTTCATATAGCATGCGCTTGATGAATTTCGGTCTAAGAGACTGAAGATTTATTCGCCAGAGTGATTAAACATAGAAGATGGTGCTGGCTAAAGTTATTAAGTTTGTTGAGTTTTGGGAAACAAAAGAAAACTTTCGGTTACACTTAACCCGCTTTCAAACAATTGGGTCTTAAAAATATGTTTCAGTTTTGATTGAGGATGTAACAGGGCGTTGTCTAGACCACTGAAGTATCTTTTGAATGGATGGATACTAACTCAGAATAATATTGTGTAACTAATTTTGTATTTTTAAAACAAACGAAAATTAATCCGCTTTTGAGCAACCAACCCCAGGAGTTCAACATTTTATTGTGTCAGTCTCTGAAGTATTTAAAATATATCAAGCATGATGAAATTTATTTTGATAGTTAGTTTCACCGGAGTTACTGTACAGGATGAATATATCCGTTTAATGTGAGAAAAACCAAACAGACTTTTGTAGCTCATATCAGGTTTCAACTCCGCTAAAGTATTATTCAAGCGACAGTAACAAGATGATCCACCGTTACCATCTCTCCCTGTTTTGTGATTTCAATTCACTGAGGTTTATTTTATGACTTTAAATTAAGTTTACCAAGGTCCTTTTTTACCAGCATTACAAGTAAACTGCTTTTGCTGACAAACAGAAACTTCACATCATTATATAGTACAATCCCTTTGCTCTCTTAAATCGTGTTGACTAAGTTAGAGGAAAAAATAGTTTCACAGCAAGACTCCTCAAAAGTATGCCAGGAACGCTGCTTTTGCAACAATCCTCTATACACATGATAAGGGTTGCAGCTTTTGCTGAATTTGTTTAACTCTAACTGCTAATACATTTGCATAATTAATCAAATTGTAGAGCGATCTTGGGTCTAGGTTTTTTGTACAAAAGTAAGAAAAGGAACTTTTATGAAGACCTAATTCGAACTTACCCAAAACATTTGTTAACATTTAGGTATTACACCAAAATTGTATCAGGCTTTCAATTTGAGAATGCAATTAAATTTGGTTTTTGAAAGGCTGTTGCAGATTTATAGAGGATTTGTGTAGAAAGCCTTGATCTGAGCTATAAACTGGTTTAGGGTGCATTCGATTGACCATTTTCCGTATATTTCGGAATATGAATAAATTTTCAAAGTTTTCTCCTGATAGGCAGAACAATTAATTATATATCTAGTTAAAGGCAATGATTTGTGCGAGAGATATAACTCAGTGGTCTTTTCCTCTCACTTTGCAGAAAGTCTGGCCAATAAGATTGAACAAAGTTTTAATTCCGTTTATTTCCCACCGGAATAGAGTCAATCGAACGCGCCCTTAAAGATATAAAGCCGTAAAACACCTGAATAAGCGTACTTTATGTCTCAAGTACTTTAGAAACCTAGTCATTATTGTGACAAACAGTCAAATTAAAGTCAGGAAAACCTATTTATTTTTTGATGCTCCCCTTCCTCTCGGGGAGGTCCGGTTGCAACATTGTTTTATCAAATGTTTTGCTCTGAATCTAAGGCATAGAATCGTATATCCCCAATAATGATGGAATTACAAATCAAAGTAAAATAACAAACTGACCTTATTTAACTTTAAAAAAGATTTTCACATTTGTAGTAAGAAGTTATTTAGTTTACTTGCATGTATCATTTTTTCTTGTCGTTAAGATATTCTTAAGATCGACATTTTGTGAAATTTAATAAATGATCTAATCACTGAAATGTCGATGTTCGTTTGGCTAGTTAAAGACGTTTAATTCAGGTTCAAAAATTTTGCTCTACAAACTATTGTATTTTTTAGCTAAGGTGTAATCTAAGATGCCATATCAAATGTTTTAATAGTATATAATTGAAGCATTGAACGTAGGATTTGTTAGAGGAGTACATTTCCTGAACACGTTGCTATTCTCCAACACAGGTGCAGCTGTCCTTTAAGGTTTGGTCTTTCACATGGGCGGGCAGATGGTGACACCATCAGTTTTCTCTCAACAAACAGACAGCAGACTGTCCGGTACGAGATACAATGAAATGACAGTATTATGTTTGCTTCTACTAAAAGCATTCTCACTTTCACGAATGAACAAGATTTAAGACTGTTATGTAGTGAAAGGTTCTATTAAACGAAAAGAAACGGTTGACACATTGGGAAGACCCATGAAGGTAAGGTTAATAGAACTTACTTCGGCTTGTGATGACACACTGAGCCCGTGAACTGTCCTTACTTATATTATGAAACGGTCTTAAAACATTTTATCTGGCAGATTAGCACAGACTGTGTACAAAAAACAAATCAAAGGCGTCTTGTATCTGAATTCTTTAAACTTGAATTTTCTGAATATAATTGCCAGTGCAAGAAAAAGAACAATTGAGAAAAGAACGGCTTGGAAACCTTGCTTAAATCAGCAGTACTGCAACCATAAGTGTATGGTTAGCCTTCATGCACTTATGTTCACGACTCATTCGATCACTGACAGTGTTCTACCTCAGCTACCACATTGCTGAGTTTGTAGTCTTGTTTCTTGGCTAAAGACATCTAAAGCAGGAGCATGTAAATAGAAGCAGCTCAAGAGTAAACTGACTGAGCAGATGTGGCAATATTATATTTAAGAATATATTAAACCAGCGAATAGCTAGCCGATAGATGGATAGGTGGTTTGTTATAATTTTAAACTTACAGCTAAAAACTGAATTTTTAAAATTTCACATTAATACATGATATTTAGATACAACTATTTTAAAAATTAGCTACTTTAAAATATATAAAACTAATTTAAAAGCTATTTAAAACTGACATAAGTTAGCATAAAAAACTTTTCTGTAGTCACTTGGTTTTGCATCTGGAGACCTGGAACTGGGGATTGTTTCTCAAACTAAAGCAGCATTTGTTCGTATCAGGTACTAGTTTATACAATTCATGAGAGGGATAAAGAGCTAATGTGCTGAAAATATTTGGTTGTTAAGGCCTGTTTTTATCAAACACTGTTTCTAGACTTGGTTAGCTACTGCCAGGTCTTCTGCCTTAAGCCTTCTGCCAGGTGGTGAAGGGAAGATAATGTGCATGGCACGCATCTGTAGGTGTTCCAGCTCGTTTGAGAGGTAGTTTGGTTATGAGTTGTGGAAAACAGTGCAGGCGCATTCGGTGATGGGTGGAAGCATGTAACGTAAAAGGTTTCTCGATCCTTAAATTCCACGTTTGCCCTCTTCAGTTGTTTAAGGAAGTATATAGTCTTGTGGAGACCTTCCGCGAGATTTCTGAGACATGGCAGTTCCGTTTAAAGCCGTTGGAAATGTTCAAACCAAGTAGCCTGTCGTCTACGTAATTCCATATCTCACTGGTGTTGCTGGTGTTAATATCATCGATCATTAAAACAAATGCAGTCAGGAGTATATGGAATAGTCCGGGCGAAAAGTGTATTTCGCGCGCTCTGATTTGCTGCTGGATCTCGCTCCAAATATCCGCCGCAACTCCAAGCTGGCATGAATGAGCCTATCTAAAAAATTTAAATTGCATCATAATTTACTTCTATTCAGTCTCTTGTTAAATGCTAAAACACTTGTTCTCCTCAGTATTGGATAGCATCAAGTATACTCTCATTGTGGTATTAGCGGCTTCGCCATTTTCATAGATAAATGAATCAGAACAATTTAGTATTAATGTTGTGTTTCCTTTTTTACTCGGCCAGGAAGGGGGCCGAGTTGAGGATTAGAGACCGTTTTCTTTAGTTTTTTTCTTGTCGCAATCTTGTTGTATTCAATTTTTTCGGTAACTTGAGGCGTGCTGTTAAACTTGTTTTACATTCGCCCACACGTCTTAGTACAGTGGTCGGTGTTGGTCAGGTTCGTATGCGATACGAAAGTAAACTCTGAAAAAACTGTTTTTTAAAATGGTCCACCGTAGGTTTGAGCCCGCGGCCTTGTGATCGCCAGGCGAGTGCTCTAACCATTAAGCCACAAGGTATTTGATAAGCTTTAGATCAATTGCTTTGTATATGACATGATACGTTACGCGATCGAGTCTGGGTACTAAAGTGGAATATAATATTGTTTTTGCCCGCTCCGATGAATTAATTTGTTTCTGGTTTCTTTTTAAAACGCACTATTGCTCTGCTTGTTTGTTAAATCACAGGCAGACAAATCTAACAGTACGAGTTACACTAGGAGTCGTATTTTAAACGTCATGAAGTTTAGATGCTTAGTGATTCCATGCATGTACAGATATATTTACTGTAGATGTAATTTGCAACGGCCGGTTATCGGCGTATTGGAATGACCACTAGAAGCGCCTCATAAATTCTACAATTTCTATCTTATAAACCAAAGAATGTGTCAAAATATAGCCAGACATAAAAAGTTTACTTATATCATGGTTTTTGTGCTGTCTCGTGTTATTTTAGTGGGGTTTTTGGAAGGATTCAAGTCGCCCCCCCCCCCCTCCCAAGAAACAAGAAAAACCCATGTGCACACATACGCGGTCGCAGTGAAG